>WHPZ01586850.1:4559-23364 GCA_016617965.1 Macrosiphum rosae | reverse complement strand
TTTAACGGGTAACGAAGTGCACGGGATCAGCTAGTATTTAATAAAACAAAATAATACTACATCTATCACGAAAATACCTTTCTTCATATTGTTTTCAATTTGTTCATAAATGTTATATCATATCATTTTGCTATGTCCTACTCCACCTTAAGAGGTGGTATTATCGTAAGAAAAATAACACTTTTGATCCAATGTTATCTAAATAATATTATATACACATACCTACTTAATCACTAAGATTGAGTCATTGTTGAAGTTACGATTATTTTTAAATAAAACGAATCGTTGTTTAGTTATACAATAGGTTTTATTATTACCTATGTTGCTAGCAGAAAACGTGCACACGATACTCAAGTACCTATAGTCTGTGTAGCTTTCACACATGACACATCAATCATTATGTCTCAAAATATTTAGAAACCTTATATACCTACTTACAATACTGTACAATTTTGATCGAAACTATCTCGTTGTAATAATTAGTAATTACCTATTTAGTTTATAGGTAGGTACTGGATCGACTGCATGCGGTATCGCACCATCGTTTATTTCATTTGGAGTTTTTTTTAGTTTTATAAATTTAAAAATATTGAAAGTAACGGCATTGTAACTAATTACATTTGATTTAAAAACGTTTGATTTTGTTGTTTGGTAACGAAAAATTATCTAGTTAGGTACCTTTTAATAGGTAGCCTTTATGTAACTTAGTTATTTTTTTTAAAGTACCTTACCCAACACTGTAAATCAGATATACATATACAGATATATAAAATACGTATGCAGATAATATTGACTATTGTCGTACAATCAATACACACTATTACTCGTATTATTAGTATAGGTCTATCGTTATTAGAGATTATAATGACCTAATGGCTAATATTATAATATAATATCAAACATAAATAATTTTGAAACAGTGCTTCCCAAATTGTTAAAAGTGAAACCGTAGGCGAAAAGCATTATATTAATATAATATTATTATCAGGTGAAAGAGAAAAGTCATTTTTTGGTGAAAGGAGTAAGTACCGTCCATACAGGATTTTATATAGAAATTATACTGAGTGGTTTTTACTAAACACTCCCTAGGAATTTTGATGGAAGTATTTAGCTTTTGGAAATATATTTTTAAATTCCTACTATTGATGAGAATTTATGTAAAAAAATTACATTATCAAAAAGTTTACTTCCTTTCTTGTTATTTAGTTTTACTGTTAGAAGAATTACCTTGTTTTATATATATAATATCAAACAATCATTTAAAAGAAACCAAAAGTAAAATACTTTTTCAAAATGATTAAACTGTTCAGTGTATACTTAACATTATAAAAAATAAATTATATTTTTTGAATTACACAATTGCTGTAACTTTTTATTAATCGAATAAAAAGTTATAGGTAGGTTTCAAAAAATCCACATAGAGGCAGGTAAAATTAAAAGTTGGGAAATATGACTATAACTTTCTATAATAAAATGCTCACTATTCCCATTGTATATCAGTATTTAATACATTTTAGATTCTGAGCTGAGTAATGATTTTACAATGATGTGTGTGTGTGTTGCTTTTTTTTACTGTACACGATGAGTACTTCAGTACCTATCTCTTCCGGCGGAAAAGTGAATTTAGTTGGTACATTGGGAACTGAGAAGGTCATAAATTAGAATTCTCAGTAGTTTTCAAAGGCGCATGAAAAAATAAAAAAATAAGACGACTGTGATCTGATTAACCATCAAGTTTATTGAGGAACACGCGGTATAATATCGGTGCTGCGAATTGCGAGTTGCGACTCGGCCAACAGGATCAGACTATTGCGCGAAAAGGGAAGAGAATCAGCAGACAGCACGAAAACACACCGCTGTCCTGATATACTTTCCGTGATTTTCTCCCTGGCGTCCCTTCCCCACCTTGTCTGCTAGAGAGCCTATATAAGCCATATATTATAGGCTCTCTAGTGACTGCCACAGCCGATGGGCCCACCATGGAATCACGCACTACCGAACCCTGAAACGTTTCGTTTCCTCGAGCCCAGCGCTGCTGACATCCGTGTTCCTAACTACCCTATAGTTATAGTCATCTATCACTCACGTGCCGTGAGCTCTGTGGTCTCCGTCACTGCCATCACACGAGTCGTCTTCGTGCAGCACTGCAGTCGTCAGGGGCAGTCGCGTATTTACGGAGGGAGGGGGATCAAGGGGATCAATCCCCTCCATAGGATGTATATAATATGCAAACGTTTTTGGAGTCCTAACTTAAGGCCTCTAACTTTAAAGGCGGAGCTACAGGATAAAATCATATCCCCCCACCCAAGACAAAAATCTAAATATGCCACTTGTCAGTGGTACCTATGCGGCGACCTCAATGTCCACGCCGCCGGTACCGTTAGCCTCCGTCCTTGACTCCTCGTGCCTTACGACCGAAAAAGCTGGGCCTCGTCGCGCCGCCAGAGAATCTCGTCCAGTTGATGTTCGATGCATCGCCGCCTGCTAAGTGTGCTGCATAGAATTCTCCCCAAATCTGAAATAGTTCTTCTTGAAAGTTGACAAATATACTAAGTCTTGTTTCCATTGTCTGGTATGGTACTCGATGTGGTTTATATAATATTGTTTATGACGTCCAATCATCCATTATGATTTATTCGACTTGGTGGGATGCTCCGTTATTATGTAACTCGGTCATTTTCAGTGCAAATATGTAGTGCGAGTATAGGAAGTCAGAATTACAAATGAGCCGATTCCGAGTTAGTTTTTCAAATAAATTATAATACGTAAAGTGGCCCACATTTCTATAAAATTTGAAAATTATTTTAGTGGTCACCTTAATTACTTTTCCACTAATCTACTGTCCGATATCTATTTAGGGTGGTGAGGGGTGAAGTGTATATAGTGTATTATGTTAATAAAATTATTTAACAGGAAAAACTCTCATGGTGTTATAGATTTGTCGGATTTTGATAACCATTTTTTGATCTGAAAGAAAAAGTTTCCCTACAGGCCTCATTGAACTCAAATTTTTATTTTATTTCAAATAATGGTATAAAATAATTTTTAAAACAAAAGATTAAACTTGTCTTAATTTTATAATTTTAAAGACTTATTATAAAGTTTTAGATTAAAATATTGAAAAACGTAATCAGTGTGGCCTATAGAATAAAATCCTCTATTAGTAAAAGAAAAAAAAATCATAAAATTTTGTTGATTTTATAGGGCAGGATTATTATTCCCGTAAATTGTATTTTTGTGGACAGAATCACATTGGGACGCCTTAAGTTAAGTTAAAATCATATACCTACAGTACATAGTACATAATAATATTATCTTTAACTATATAACTAATTGAATTATTTTTTTTGTTTCATCATTATGTATATACAATGATATTTGAATAAAAAATTAACCATTAATTAGTTTAAGTTTACCCAATCATGTAATTTCGTAAACATACTACAGTTATGAGTTACTGAACAATAAGGTGGATTACTAGTAGGATACTAGGAATTAGTATGCATTATCATGAGGATATCAGCGCATTATTTGTTTTCTCTCTCTGATCAATGAAAAAAATAGGAAGTTTGGGTTCAGCAGAATCAATCTTGTGTTGTTAGATTTAATTGGAATTAATTGACTGTCCATAAATATAAAAGTAATTAGTAAAGAATATTATCTGTGTTTGAACGTTGTCTCTTTACAATGTTGCAATTTTAAAGTGAAATAATATATGTGCAATTTTAAATTTTAATATGTAACATATTCGCATAATTTACGTAAAAATATCTCAAATAATCCAACATCCATATTACATAGATAATTGTATTCATTTTAAGTTTGGCAATAGGTAAATTCACTCTAATACTAAATACGAAAGTCGGAAGCTATAAAAAACGCTCGGATGCGATCTGCCGAACGCAAATTGTCGAAATTACTCGTGGGTCAGGGAGAGAAAAAAAAAGTGCACTGCGCCACTGCCCACTGCAGACGTTCATTAATGATAGTTTGGTACATGGTTTTTTAGTGTTATAAACCTATTGCCTATTAGCAGTTAGCACAAGCAGTCTGTTGTTTTTTAATTAATTTATAATTTTATCACCACGTTTCATTTTCATATTTATGCTGTTTATTATTTTTCGTTGTACGAATATTAATATATTATTGTGTAAATGTTTGAACTAATGTTCATGATGAATCCTTCAAAATGACCTTTAACTTATTAAAATCAGTTAAGAATAAATAAAACTATCCTGCATACAAAATACCTACCTATAAGATGAAATTAATAATAACTATATATTATTCATCCGTATTTTTAATATTACTCTGTTATAAATATAAATATTTTGAGTGCATAAATTTTAGATGTAACAGTAAGAGGTTAATTTATATTTAATAATATCTTCTATTAATCTTCAAAAAAAATATTCCCATAATAAATTATAAAAACAATTTATATCTATGAGACTATGAACTTATTTAATTAGTTATGTATTTTATTTATTTATCCATATAGTAATTATAAATTATTAGTAAATGCTTCTAATATAGTTTTAAGTGAAAACACTTAAGATATTTAAATCTAAAGTCATAGATTTCTAAATGTTTAATAGTTTTCTTATTGTTCCGTTGTAACTTGTATAGTCACAAGTCACAACAATGCGTGTTCGTTTGAATAATAAATATTTTATAATATATACCCTTCAAACGCCACAAACATACACGTAGCTATCCTGACCAATGGTGCACTAAAATTAGGTATAAATTAATACTTATAAATATTCATCGTATATTTTCACATACGACATGCCTACAATGCATACGATTGCCACATATAACTTTATAAGTTTTACATTTTTACGAGCCATTATAGTATTATACCAATACGTAATACTACCTGAAAATATGGCATTGTACTGCAAAATTGTTGAGCAAAATGTACACATAATTTACCTTAAACCTTTATATTATAGGTACATATATAATAATATACTTATATACCTATATGGCTATATATTATACACAATACATTCATATTAACATTAAACTAAACTATTATAATAATTATTTATTTATAACTATCAAGTAATAATTACCTATATCTTATAATAAGCCTTTATCTTAATTTGTATTTTTTTTTTAATTATTATTGTACCCTGTTCCCTGTTCACAAGGTCCCCCAGGGAGGTATCCCGTCAATAGACGATAGATTAAGGACGAACACAAATGCGCTAAATCAAAAGTTATGACTTATGAGCTAACGAAAATCCATCATTAATTAAGTTTTTGTCTTTTAAATATTTAATACGGACTGTGTAACCTATGTAAGACTACAGTGAATTATTAAAAAGTATTATATTAAAATTTAATTATATTTTTATATAATTAAAAATGTTTATAAAAAACTACATACGTTTTTTAAAATATTACTTCACTTACTTTAAGGCAGAGTACAACTTGAAGTAACTACACCATTTTCAGTTTTTTATTTATGAATTATAAGTATACAAGAGTTATGACTTATGAGTAATAATGTGTAAAAAAGTCCCAAACTACGGTAGTATAAAATCAATTCAATATTTTTATTTATCTTTTCGCTCTATATGTTTTCGCTAATATATTTACATTTGCTCATTTTCATTTGCACGTTATTGCGTTTGCTCTTTTGCTTTCGATCTTTTGTCGAAGACCTCCCCTAAGCCCTAAGGGGATTTCGCCCACACAACCCAAGTGTAAACCCCCCTTTGCATCTTGAAATTTACTATCCGTAATTTAACATATTTAAAATAAAATATGTGGAAGATATTATATACCTACATTATGTACCTACATTTTACAATTTTTCATATAATAGAAAGATTATTATACCTATGTGTTGTGATTAATTTTCAGCTTATCCCAATTATGATATCCATATGTATGATGGGATTCAAAAATAGAAATGTTACTGATTATATCAAGATTCTTCAACTACAAAACCATGAGTCACACTGGTTTTTCAAAATTGTTTTTACCCAAATTTCTATTTATGTAAGTTTGTTTTTTACCATGCTTGTCATATGTGGACTATTGATAAAAGAACAAATTCCTAAGAAATTGGTGAGTAAACAAATTATATTATAATAATAATTGTATGTAGTTTACACTTTACAGTTTAGCTAGAAGGTATCAAAGCGTTATATAATGTAACTAGGTAAAGACTAAAGAGTTATGGTACCGATATAGCATATAGGTATTACTGATAAATAATAACCTATACCTATTGGATGAATAATTATAGACAATACTATTCGACGGGCATAAGAACATATATATTATTATACGATATATATACCTGTACCAATATCATCACATATTATAAAAACATTATAATTGTTAAAACAATTGAAAATGATATAAATATAAAAATAAATTTTTTCAGAAAAGCATTTTTTTATAGTTTATTATACAAGAAGTAGGTAGGCAATCTATTAAACTATTAAATTACCGGAATAATTAATATGGTACAACTAGCAAATACTTTAAAGTATCATAAGTAAGAAAATGTTATTAATTGTTATAATTATTATTTATTTATGAAAAAAATACATTTTATCTTGTGAATTATTTAATTAATTAATAATCATAATATTCCATGTTATGCTTTTAAATTTTAATGTATATATTATGATTTATGATACTCTGCAGGTACTGGTTGGCTCAGTCGTACAAGTACTTTTATGTATTGCATCCTCATTTTTTTTACTGCAATTTCATAAAGATTTGGGCAAGTTTGAACTAGTTCTATGTTCGTCAGCATTCGGATTTAATGGCTTGTTGTTTACAATTGATGCGATAATTATGTTTCAACAAATCGTATTTTCACGTTCACGATAAATTATAAAACATATATTATCCTACATATTTTTTATTACTTATGTATACCATATTATTGTCAAAAATTGTACCTACATATTTGTTTTTTACTTTAAATATAATGTAATAATTATTTTTATATTATATGTATAATTATATTTATTAAAAAAAATAAATATAAATTTGGGCACCTATACTCATTGATATCAATCATATGATTGACGTTTTAAAATATTTTTCCTACCTACTAAAATTTACAAGGATAGGTACATATTTTATAATACCTAGTCTCGTTTCAATCTGGTGTGTAATAATTTAATATCTGGTCTAACATGGTTTTTAAAATAAAAAAATATAAAACTTCTATCAGATAACTAGTACAGTAACAAACTACAAAGTAGGAAGTAAGAAGTATGAGTTATTCTTATTCCAAAACGCTCAATCGATGTTTGTTTTCTTCTTGGTCCAATACGGTACAGTACTACATTCATACAGTACTATAACAGTAATACAGTATACCTACCCTATTAAATTCTAAAAACCGACCAACATTTCACTTCCGTACGCTCACTGCAGGATCCGTTACTGTTATTATTTATTTCTTCCATTAATAATTCCACTCTAACAAATATTTTGTATATTCATCTCATATTTATGCAAGAAATACGTCAAATGGCATTTCTATACCTATATGAATTTATGCAAGAAATACGTCAAATGGCATTTCTATACCTATATGAATTTACATCTGAAACTTGAAAGCGCGATTATACTCGAATATACATTATACCGATAGGACTACTATATATTTATGATTTATTATTTATATTTACAAACTCAACTAGGTAATAAAGTTAAATACCGTCACGTTGATATCAATATATTATGTTGTAAACTTGTGCTCTGTATTTCTGTATTCAGTAATCATACAGGTACTCCGTATAACCGTAGGTATTTATATTAGGGTACCTAAATAATTATATGTATATATATAAAAAAAAAATAAGATACTAAATGTTAAAGCATTTTAAAATGTACAAACAATTAATAATTTTAAAACAATCATAACTCACTTTAAAATTAAAATATAAAAAAATACCTATGCGATGCAGGGCTTAGTCAGGGCAGATTATTAGCTCCAAAATTACAAAATTGTAATTCCAATTTTAATAACAGTCCAATTTTTTTGGCATGCAATTCGGATGCAATGAGTTAAATGGATTATTCAGAACATACAATCTGGTATATCTTACATTTACAATGCACCTGTTTAACCTTTTTACTTGCAAATAACGGACGATTGTGCATTTGTGCATCATATACACGATTGCCACTACCAATAAAACATCATAAATCCGTATGTTGGACGGGTGAGAATAGCCTCGCATACGACCCGATAATCGCCAGTCGCCTTGCAGTCTGTCCAAAGTTAGTGGCGGATCCAGGGCTTTTTTTGGGGAGGAAAGGGATCAAAAGTACAAAAATTGGCCACAAAATTGGCTAAATACAATGTAAAACAAAGGGAAATTACGGTGATAGTGTGGGGGGCAAATTCCCCCTTCCCCAGTCATAAATTCAAATACCTAGGTACCATTAACGATAATATTGGACACTGTGTATTAAAATATTAGGCGTGTTTTTGCGCTTAACCGAAATATGTTAGTGTATTGGTTGCTATATTTTATAAACAAGTCGTTTTCACTGTCTTGGTTATATTTTTGGTAATAAGTTTTGGTTTTAGACCTATAAACTAATAAAGTTAATTAGGTCTATGGTTTTCGGTAACTGATAATTTATAACCATCAAAATGAAATGGTTATAATATTGATAATATACAAAATAAATCTCCCGGTGAACAAATTATTGTTAATTTGTTATCAATGTTATCATCGTCTCCCGATATTGTATATAATTTGCATATATTTTGCATAGACATATTAAGGAATATTTGCTATAGGAATTTCAGTATTTGACATATTTTGTTCTTTAAAATAATTTTAATAATAATATTCTGTCTATAATATTTTGCTGTATTGTTCATATTAATCTTGAGGAGTAAGATAGGCAACTATTAAAACATCTCGATTAAATATATTTATTATAATATGGTTCTGTCCGTATTGTTCTATGGTATTGTGTGTGGTGGTATTTATTAGAGAGCCTAGATAATAAATATTATACCTATTATTTATTATATAAAGGCTCTCCTCTATAAAAATGTGTTTATTATTCAGAATTTATTCTGTGGTATTAATCACAGTTCTGTGCTATGGTGAATGATAATGAATGATAATCCACTTATCAATCATGTTATCTATTCTTTGATTGGAGGGAAAATTTATATTATTAAATAATGTAAATTTCTTAAAATTTTGAGAATTTTAGATAGTAAAGATTATATTATTATTATTTGATTATTACATTTTAGTATTTTATACATAATACACTATAATATAGTGGTTGACTGGTATATGGCAATGTGTCATTGTCATGTGTGTCGTGTGTGGTGCGTTATATTTTAATATGTAAATAATTTTTATGGTTTGAAATGTATAACAATTTTTGTGGTACTTAATGATTACAGTTAATTCAATAACGCAAATGTTTAAAATACTTTAAATCTTTATTGAAACTAATACAATTACGATAAGTTTTGAATACAGGATCCATGTATTCAATTGTCGAATAGCATTACAACAATACATCTATTATAATTTAATTACATATTTTTGTCAGTTTGTTCTTGTCAGATAACTCATAACATAGAACATTTTGTGATACATTGAAACGCTTCTAGAAGTACAATTTAACTAAATGTATTGTCGGAATATTTAGTAAACACTAGGTAGGTATACTAAATATTTGTGATTGTTAATTTAAGTTTTTTAATTTCCCACGGTTAAATAACATTACGATTTTCTAATAGATTAGGTTACAAAATACACTGATACCTCTGAGAAATTTAGTGCCAATGGGCATTGCATTCTGTATGGGTTATCGTTTTCACATATCCACATTTTTCTTTAGGGATCAAATTCATTATTTTTTTATTATTTTAATTAATTTAGTTTAAAGAATTGATACAATTATAAAACCTGTTGAATAATATATTGTTGGGTAAGAACGGAAGTGATCTATTTCAGTAACACAATTTGCAGGCGAGGGGAGCTGCTTTTCGCTCAAGACTGAAATTGCTTTCCCATACAAGCTACACATTTTACTAAAACGAAGTAAGATAATCTAGTTTTCAAATAAAATAATTCACAAATTTATCTGAAGAAAAACAGGGCCAAATCCCAGGGAATTTTTCTAGGAAATTGCTTAGTTTTTTAAAATGAATTTTTTGATATTTTTAGGGGCATTTAAATCCGAGCCCTAAGTATTAAATATTATGCTTATTATACATATTTTATATGCTGTTGGAAAGCGCTAAAAATTCTTGGTTACAATCTTTGTCACTCATCCATCTTCGATTGTCCCAAATGCCTTCTCTCACTTTATATTACCCTAATCCAGCGAGTATTGGAGTAGGGAAGTGTAATCTGGTTATTGTAATTTGCAGTTTACATAACAATAATGAATCGGTTCCAAAATAGGTTCTTAAGCTTCGCCAGATTTACTTTGAAAATCATTCATATTACCCATGACTACATCCCATGACCAAATGTATTGAGTCACTACACCAGAAGTATAAAAGTGTTGGTCCATGTTTTATCCTAGGATTATTGAACTATTGGTTTAGTAGTCATATTAATGCACCAATAGGTGCTATTGGAGCAGCTTAGCATCCAGGTTCAAGATTCTACCAGGTCTCAGGATCAATTATATTTACCTACTAGCCGAAAACTCCACATTTTCTCCTCTAAAACGCCTGGTGGGGTTGTTCAATGGTTAATGTTTCTTGCTGGGTTTCACCAGTAGATTAAGATTGTTGTCAATTTAGTTATAATTAAATTAACTTTCCTGGTATTATTAATTGTACACATTAAAAAATTACTTAAAAAAAATTCTTTTGGCATCAGTTCACATATATATTAAATATAATATATAGGTTTCAATAAATATATAAATATTAATCTAATTTGTACATTAAATTTTCTAGCTAATCCCCCTTCCCTCTATGCTGAAAAAAGTAATTTTGCAACTTTTCAACTGGCATCAAAAATTAAACTTTTGGTGTGCATGTAGTCAAATATATATTTACTTACTTATTTTATAATATATTAATAATCTAATTTAAAATATAATCTTATATCTAATATGATGTATAATTGTATAAATAACAAATTGTTTAACAGATATTTGAAGTTCAATTTAAAGTAATTCAAAGTTAAAAGATTTACATATACCATGTCAAGTTTAACTGAAGAACAGCGTAAAATGATTGAAGCGAATAGGAAAGCTGCACAAGCCAAATTAGCAGCAAAATTGGCGCTTAAAAGTACACCTCAGCAAGCTATGAGTAATAATAATCAATGCACATTATCAAAAGCTGGATTGGTTGTATCGCCATCACCTAATGGAAAATCTGTCCGTATAAATTATAATCATAGTCTGCAGAATTCTAAATCTAAACCTGTTTGTGGTACTTGTGAAATGACATCAAAAGAAAGGTTTACTGTTCATGTTACCTATCATCAACAATTAATCGATACTTTTAAAACAATATCAAGTAAAAATTATGGTAAGGTAAACTTGTATAATGTAATTACTAATTTTACATAAATATTAAATTTTAAATAATAAAAAGTTGATATTTTTAGACCCAAAAACATCAGAATGGTCATTCCTAATAAAAGACCATGATCAGCTTATGATAAGTATTAAACCTCTTGAGCCTGATGTCAAAATAGAAAAGTTACCACGTTTTATTTTAAAAGTACTGAATTTCTCTATGAAATGGTATCTGTATCAATACAATTAATATCCATTCTTATTAATTTCAGTTGTTTAAGACTAAAGAAGATATTGAAACACATTGGTCAAAAGTTGACATAAGCAGTATTGGTGATGATATGATGAATAGTCTTTATCCATTTCAAAAACTTGGAGTCCAGTTAGTTTCCTATTTAAAACAAATAAATTATAAATTAATTGAATGATAAATGTGTTTAATTAGGTTTGGAATATCTAAAAAAGGTCGCTGTCTTATTGCAGATGATATGGGTTTAGGAAAGACCTTACAAGCAATTGGAATTGTAAAATATTACTCAGATAATTTTCCTTTACTCATTGTTTGTCCTTCAAGTATGAGGTAAATGAAAGAGATTTAGGGCCAGTTGTACCGTCTACAGTTACACTTTGATTACGCTTAATCAGCTGATAACAGATTTATAACCGGGAAAATTCAGCCAGTTAAACTTTGATTAACTTTAATCGGAGATTGTACAACTGGCCCTTACACTCTTATTGTATTTAGGTATTATTATTGTTTTATTGTTTATTTATTAATTTTGGCTCAATAAATACTATTTGTATTGCCTTTTTAGGTACACATGGGAAGAAGAAATTCGTTTAAGAATGCCAAATGTTCCAATAACTGGGATTTATGTATTATCTAAGTCAAATGAACAATTAATTGATCCAGTTGTGGTTATTACTTCATATGATTTAATGAGCAAAACAAAAGATATGCTTATAAAATTTAAATTTGGGATTATTGTATTTGTAAGATATTTTAGTAAACATTTTTAAATCATACTTAAATTTGAGTAAAATTAGACCAAATTGTCATGTATAAATGTAATAATTTTTACTGAATTTATTTGTAAAGGACGAAAGCCACAGTTTAAAAAGTGAAAAATCAGCCCGAACAAGAGTTGCACTTTCTCTTGCAATGCAAAGTAAGCAGTGTATATTGTTAAGTGGTACTCCTGCTTTGTCAAGACCGATTGAACTCTATAGTCAGATAAAAGCAATAACACGAAATAACTTTATGTCTCCGTAAGTTGGAAGAATGTTTACCCACATATTATTTTAACATTTTTATTTTGTGAATAATAATTAATATTTATTACAACCATACTATATACATGTTGTTTTAAAAGTCTTCATCCGATTACGAACTGATATAGTTCAGCAACGGTTAATTTCAGGTTAATGACCAATGTATTAATGGAAAGATTAGATAACCAAGTTTATTTTAAGTTATCTAGTTGATAAATTTCGCACCGTAATTGGTTAGTGAACTAGGAACCTTTAGTTTGTACTTTGTTTCGTTATGGCAAACCCGCAACAGAAAGCGTTTTGCGTCCTACGGTTCAATAAGTGCGAGTGTCAGTAATAACCGTTCAATATGATTTTCGAAGAACATATGGAACTGAAGCTCCAACTGCTCAAAACATTCAACGTTGACATCAAACGTTCCAAGAAAGTGGTTGTCTGTGTGCACAGAAACACTCAGGTCAACCTCGTCCCTCTGATGAAAACATCGAGCGTGTTCAACAAAGTTTTGTTCGGAGTCTACAGAAGTCTACACGTCGTGCAGGCCTAAAGCTAGATCTCCCACATGCCAAACGATCGAATGCTTTAACCAGTTGGAGCTTCAGTTCCATATGTTCTTCAAAAATTATATGGATGTTCTTCGAAAATCATGTTGAACAGTTATTACAGACTCTCACTTACTGAAACGTAGGACGCAAAACGCTTTCTGTTGCGGAGTCTCCATAACGAAACAAACTAAGGTTCCTAGTTCACTAAACATTGCGGTGCCAAATTTATCAACTAGATAACTTAAAATGAACTTGGTTATCTAATCTTTCCATTAATACATTGGTCATTAACCTGCAATTAACCGTTGCCGAACTATTTCAGTTCGTAATCGGATGAAGACTTTTGAAACACCGTGTATTATTAGAAAATTAAAATATAATTTTATTTTATAATTTTGTAACTTTTGAATAGTTATATACCTAAAAATAGAATAAAACTGTTGAGTACATTGTTAAATTGAGCTACTGTAAACATAATTAAAAAAACTTGTGGGTGTACTGCACACAAATGTTATTTTATTCTACATAAGTCCTTTAATAATTAAATAATATTATATAGTTATTATTATTTAACAATATGACAATTTACTCCTTTTTCATACAAATTTTCACATTCATCTCTTCTATGAAGTAACAAGTAATTAAGACTATTAACTAAGGTTTAGTTGAAATCATTTATAAGATTTGAATAACATGTATGTTTTGTAATATTGTATAATGACTTACTTCTTATAAGATATGTAAATAGGTATAGGTTCATTTTATATTTTTTTATTTGATAGGGTTACTTAATGATGTACACAGGTACACTCATTTTACACTATTTCATGGTACAACACTTTTTATGTCCTCCCATGAGTTCATAATTTTTTCAGTTTGTTGATCAGATGGACTTATAAATATTCAATAATTTATAACTATTTTAATGTACCTATTAAGTATGAATTTAAAAATATAAATACAATTTTTAATTTTATTAGATCATACTATGCAAGTAGTGAACAAAAAATTGCAATTTTTTATTATTATTTTTATATTCTATTTCACTATTCTACATGTATAAATGTTTAATCAAAATTAACATAATTTTAGGGTCGAATATGGTGTTCGTTACTGCAACGGACGAGAAACAATTTATGGTTGGGACTTTTCAGGTGCTACTAATATGAAAGAGTTGAAAATTATTCTAGAAACTCAATTTATGATTCGTCGTTTAAAAAGTGAAGTATTAAAGCAGTTACCCCAAAAAATTAGGTATTTATTATCTCATAATTATGTTAAGTTTGAATGTATAAAGTTGGATAATTAGTCCAATTAGATATTTATTTTTAACAAGTAAACTATATCTTGAACAAAATTTAAAATTTTAATTACAGAAATGTAGTAGTTTTAAAACCAGAAAATATCAAAGCTCGGGGTCAAAACATGGATGATTTGGAAACTATGATGAACAATAAGTCTCTCAATAAAATGGAAGTTCGTGGTGCTTTATTAAAATATTTTAATCATACAGGAGAAGCCAAATTATCTGCTATTTGGTGAGTATTCGTAATGTAAATAGGCATGTTTCAATGAAATGTATATTTTATTCTGTTAACTTGTGATTAGTGGTTTTTTTAATAATTTTAATATATTAATCAGCATTAAAATGCATTGCTAACCGCAATATATTTATTCTAAACATTTTTTTTTATTAATTTATAATGGTTTTGTAAACCAAATAGTAATATTTTGATAACTATTCAGAATAAAAATATACCGCTTTGCACATCATGAATGAAATCTGTGGTGTTGCTTGACTCGCTTGCCTGCCGGTTTGTTAATAGTTTGTGAAACATCGTTTATCATTACCAGTATCGGTTGTGGTCAGGGATAGGGCGAGAACATGTTGGGCATTGAGTAAAGGCAACAGTAGTGGGGGTGTAGATGCGCAAACAGGATGTGTTTTTGTCCACTGGTATGTTCTTATTCTGAATAAAGTATAGTATTTGCTAATATTATAATTGTTAAGAATTTTGATCTGTATTAATTTGTATATTAAAATAATAAAATATACTTTTTAGAAGTTTTTTAATGATTTGTTTATAAAAATGATTTCACTTCAAACATGGATTTATACAAAGAGTATATTATAATATTAAATGTTAAAGTGACTAACAATAATTGTTTAATACCCATAAAAATAATATTATGAACAAAATGTATGATCTCTGACCTTTGCCTCATAGCATGAGTTTATTTTTCAAAAAATTATTATTCAACCTAACCTAACCTAACTTTTAAATATTGTAGACGAATAATAATTATAATTGTTATTATTATAATAATTTCTTTGTTCTTTTCATAATTTTTAAAGAAAAACATGATATAATATAAAATATTACTTTGATATTTAGTGATTATATTCTAAATTTGCTTAAAGAAGGAAAGAAATTCTTAGTATTTGCTCATCATCAAAAAGTTATTAATGGTATATGTGATGTCCTAGAGAACAATGAAACTTAGTGAGTAAAACCACATATTATGATGCTTGTTGATTCTCCATGTTTGTACCATTTATTTTTATTGTTTTTCATGAATTGTGCAATTAGTTACATTCGAATTGATGGTAAAACATCATCAGAAGAAAGAAAAAGTGTCTGTGACCAATTCCAAAGTGAAGATATGTATAGGGTAGCTGTTCTGTCAATTTGTGCAGCGAACTCTGGTATTACTCTAACTGCTGCAAAGCTTGTTATATTCGCTGAACTCTACTGGAATCCTGGTGTAAGAAGACCTGATCACAACATTGAAATGTAAAACTGATTTAAAAAAAAATTATTTTCAGATATTAACACAAGCTGAAGACCGAGCTCATCGTATTGGTCAATCAGAAACAGTAACCATACAATATCTTTTGGCAAAAGGTACGGCAGATGATCATATTTGGCCATTGATCCAGTCCAAATTAAGTGTTTTAAACAAAGCTGGTCTTAGTAAAGATAACTTTAAAGATGACAGCACCACAGTTATTGTGAGTATTTTAGCGTGTTGAACATTATAATTTGTAATAATATTCATGTATAATTTATTCCTGTTTTAATTAGAATTGTTCAACTAAATTAAAACAAATGAACATTCTTGATTTCTTAAATGACGATAATGATGAACTAGATGAGAGTGATTTGAAATTTTTGGATGAAGTTGAAGAATCGCAATGCAAACGTCCACGCAAATGTTAAATAATTTTTTTTTTTATTAGTTTTTCTATCAAAGTAAATAAGGAAATCATATCACCATAATATAGTATTAACATATTATATTGAATATTTATGTACAAAATGAATGTACTTGCCAAGTGAATAAAAATAATTTTGTTGAATATCTTAGTTTATTAATGTATTTCAGGAATACAATTTCCCTTCTAACTAAATCTAACGTATTACAATAGGTGTTATTTATATGATGGTAATAATACTTGAATATATACTCCGGCCCACGAGAGATCAGAACCGCTATTCGACCAAAACTCGTCCGATTTCGCGCATCTCCCCACTCAACCAACCGACGGCGTTTCGGCGACTGTCGGTGTCGGTCGGCCACGCTCAACTGTACACACTGTGGCACATAATGGGGAAAATTGGGCTCCGCACTGTCGCGTCCGGTCAGTCTGCATGGGCGCGACGGTACTGATCTCTCGTGGGCTGGAGTATAGACACATTTTTATCTTTGGCAGATCAGTATTATTTCACTTTTATTTACTTATTAATAATTTAAATATAACATGCTTCCTCAAGATCTATAGCTATCACCCTGGTAGTAAAATCTATCCCCTAAAAGCAGTGTGTTGCTATTGATTTTATAATCTATACTATAATATTAATATTATCGTAAGATGGGAAAACAGGACGGTTCCAAAGGTGCCGTGGACGTATCATATGATTCACACGCTAACGAGTAATGGGTGCTTCCAGTACTACCTTCGCCGCATGTGCAGGGATGCTAGCCCACGCTGCATACACTGCCCCTACGGGTCCGACATCGCTGAAAATACATTATATTCCGTCGTCAGAACTGTGTGGATCGGCGTCCTAAGGTTGAATATATGGCCCACATCCTGTGTGGCCCTATCTTCGAAGATCCTGTCGATCAACCGGAGAGGGGACTCGCTCTCAAAGAAGCGGAAGAGACGTTCAGGATCTTCTACAAGATGGTCGAGAGAATCCTAATTCCTGACCCTGAAAGAGGAAGAAGAGAGGATGAACAGTTGTCTGAGGCTGTCGATGAATAATCAGTAGTCAGTTACAGTAATCGAGAGGGGCTGGTCTGAGAAGAGAACCTACTGAAAACTGAACGCGATGTCTAGGGTGACTGACATAGAACATTGTTACAACGTGAACACTGTAAATTCAATATAACTATCTGTCTATCTCTGTGAAGGGGTATAGTGGGACATGTCCCGTCTATCCGCTTATGGCCCAGTGCCATTTGTTAATGACTGTTAGCTCTCATGACTTTGTGGTCTATGCATACATAACAGTGCCGCTGAGGAAAGTAGATCCCGGCCCATGAGAGAATATCAAAGTTGTACAAATTATTGATTTTGATTAACGATGCTACATGGGAGTTATCCGAGTTAAGCCATGTGTAAAAACCGTTAAGACTCAATCCCCCATGTAGTGATGCAACAAGGGAAAAAAAAGGTATTATATTATTATAGCGATGACGATTGACGATGGACAATAATAATCATTATTACACAACGGTCAGCGCCAAAAGCGAAACTGAACGTTTTTTGTGCACGGGGGTGATTATGCTATTATTGTATTTTCAAATCAAAACAATAACCAACATAAGTGATGCAACTTGATTATTATTTATAGGGGTTGAAGGCTCTGGCTCCATTATTTTGTGAACTTTATTATTTACAGTAATACAATTAATATTAACTTATGAAATATCTCCACGCATATGGCAAATAATATAATATATAATTTTTTTATTTTTTATTTTTATTTATAATGATTAACGCCAATCGGCTTTTATACAAAGTACTTACATACAAAATAATAACAAATTTAAATAACAATATTAAAATAGTAAGACATAATAACAGTATTAAAAATAGTAGACAGCAAAAACCAATAATATGGTGAAACAAAAATAAAGGGCCCAGGCACGAAATTGTCACAAATTATATAAATTGTATACACGCATCAGTCTAGGGAGGGGTGCATTGGCAGCATAATTGGACCGATCTGTTTGTAGGTAGAACGTGCCCTGGTATCGAGTGTTGCTAGGAACATGGATATTAAGTTTCTTTAATAATCGAGGTGCATCAATTTTCCCATTTAATAGCTCAGAAATAAATCGGTAACTATGTGTCTATACGTCTAACTGATAGTGACTCGAGACATAAAATATCATTTATTGGTTGATAGTCATGGGGTGGATGAGAAATGTTTAGGCAGTACCCAGCATTATTCAAAAACCTG
>WHPZ01586847.1:7156-22935 GCA_016617965.1 Macrosiphum rosae | reverse complement strand
CCAAAAAAAAAAAAGCCTGGGTCATACAATTTTAAAATTATATATTGCTATATGGTCTGCTTGTCTTTAATATATCAGCCTCCCAAGTCAAAAGTTGAAATAGTAACTAGGTACATAATGGGATACTTATAAGTATACAGGGGGTGCGAACATCAAACCTAGGTGCCAGGCGAAGAGAATTAGATTTAAAGATATTTTTTTTTGCAAAATTTGAATTCTCCAAAAACATAAACTATTATATATAAATAAAAAATACTTTTCGAGATGATGCATCATGAATCATGATTATTATGCAACTTTTAAAAGAAATCGCCTGGCTTGATGATTTTCATTAAAACGATTAACTTAATCAACATTTATCTCCAATAAAAAACTGAGGTTTCAGTGACTATAATGATCATTAATTTATTAGAAAATCTAATGCGAGTTTACCATATTATGCATTTATGCCCATATATAATATTATATATACATACAGAGTGATCCATTTAATTGTAAAAAAAATATTATAATTTTCACTAATTTCGTTTTTTTAGCTTTTTGAAAGACCATACATTTTTTATTTCTTATTCTGAAGTAAAATATTATTCGGATTATTTCAATCTATAAAAATCAAATTTTGGACAAGTAGTTCATTGGTTATAAATTATAATACTTACAAGTTCAGTTGAACTGAGTAATGGACGATATTTTGTGGGGTATAATTAAAAATATATGGTCTCATTAAAAAAAAAAGAATGATAAATAATGATAAGAAATAGTAAAAATATTTTTTTTTCAGAAATTATCTTTTTAAATGACATCAAATTATGTACAAAAAATATTTTCATAAAAGTAAAACTTTTTGAAATATTGAGTGTAGACTCCTAAATGGATCACATGGTATAATATTATTTGTTGAATTCTTTTTCATATTTTTAAAACATAAGGTACATCGGAAGGTACTTGCATCTCACTGAAATTTGATGACTCATCACTCATTACTTACTTTTTGGTTAATATTAAAGCCTTAAAAGTTAAGAAAGGTAGATGTTTGTTCGTATATTGTTACCAACCGACTACTACTACATATTACCATTCAAAACATCTATAGGTAATAAATAATAATTTATAATCATGTCATGAGTTTTCTATACACTGTACAGTAACTATGCATAATATTGCCAGAAACTGTAAATTTACTATAAATTAGTAATTTATTAAATAGTCTTACAAGTATTAACGTTTTTGGAAACATTATCTTTATGTGATGTATAATAATTTACAATATATTTTTGAAAAACAATATTTTGTTCTATTTTTATCGTTATCATTTTTTAAGTTTTTTATTTTTGAATAACAGCGTAATTTTTTTTCATATTCCGTAGTACCTATGATAATTTTCAGTGAATTTCAATATATTACAAATATTGTGTTTTGACAATTAATTACTATGTAATTAAATGTTTGAGTTTATTATTATAAATTATTGAAGTTCTTAGAAAAATGTTCTGCTACGGAGTAGGAAATCAATACTTCAAAAAATGATGTAAAAAATAGTAAAAATAAATAATTATTCCAAAATATTGTTTTGTAATTATTTTAAATTTTCTATCTAAAAAAAAAGAAATTGTTTTTGAAATACGTTGTAACCAAACACTGTATTTTAATTTTTAATATTTATAACAACGCGGTAAACAATAAAATAAATAATGTGCAATGTGCATGGTAAATAATTTGTTCGCATGATAAAATAAGAAAAAATGAAGAAGCTATAACATACTGCACATACTGTTTGATTATTAGATTTTATATTATATAAAATTAATGCATCAATAAAATATACAATCGTGTAGATATAGATATTTTACTGTCTACATATCTATAGTATTATATCAATAAATATTTTTAAAAAACCGCTAAATAATTTTAATGATCTCTGAATATTTCCTTATGAATGTTTATGTTTGATTATGCAATTTACTTGGATAATTTAATCTTGAAACAGTATTTCTTGAATTATATTAGTCAATTATTACTCACGTTTATTTAATTAAGAATATGTTTTAGTTCGTAATAATAATTATTTTATATCTGAACTGTATACACTGTTTACCTATACTCAGAAATAAATCGAATTAATTAAAATAAAATAAAATTTAGAATTACACTTAACCATCATTTTTATACAAATTTATTAGGTATTAGATAGGACTGTTGAGGGTAGAAGCTAATTAAAGTTTAAACTATTAAACATCCAATGTTTAAAAACTAAAAATGCTATAACTAGAATATACATACAAAAGTCAAATCCTACAAAAGGTTGAAGTATAATATTATACTATTTTAAAAATACAAGACAAACTAATTTAATGCTCAGTCGCTCAGATCATTGATATTATTATTATTATTATAATTATTGATAATGTGTATTTCAATGGGTTAGTTATCCTAATTAATTGGTTTTGATAAATAATTAGTTTACAAGAATGATGAAAAAAATAATATGTCATTATACAAGTGCATTCACATTTTTATACTAAAAGGTTGGTTAAATAAAAATGTTATTAGTTTAATAAAGTAAAAAAATTAAATTTGGCAAGGTACTGCCGAAACATAGTATAAAATAGTTAAAATAGTTTTGTAGGTATCCTCTGTTTAGTTATTCAAAGTTAACAAATTTGGTTACGATATTATATATAACGGACAAATTTAAATTTTCAATCCTTGGATATAAAAGTTGAACATATTTATCTACAAAATAATTATTCAATTTTAAATTTGATAAATTTTGTCAAGTTTCGATATTTATTTGGAGCTTATAAAAAAAACTGTGCCCATGCATTTTTAATATTTTTCAACTGATATTGTAACAATATAATATCAGGAGTCTTGTGTTAATATTTTACACTTTTTGGCCCAACAGATAAAACTTTATTAATATTTATAGAACGTATTAAATAAAAAACTTAAATATGAAATTGTCCGTAAACAGCTCAAAACAAGTCAAAATATTTTGAAATTTTATCAAGTATAAGAATTGATAAAATAAACATTCAGTGAAATTTCCATGTACCTACATACAGTTATTCTTTTTGAATCACAACAAAATAAGAAAATCGCTACATGTGAAATCGAGTGAATATCTAATGTTGTAAAAATTTAATAATTACTATAATTATATTAATAGTATATTTATAATAATATAATATTAAATTACTATAGAAATATGACATTTATAATATAATTTTCTTTTTTTCTAAACATAAAAATATATAAAATATGTTGGATTTTTGATAGGTTATTAATTCGATTTTTATAGATATTTTATACTTTTTTCTAAGTTGAATTAATTTTATGTTGATGAAAAATATTATTTTCTAGTGCCCAGCTTGAAAATGTAATAGGTTTATAAGTATTTTATCCTTAGAGACATTTTGACAAAATTCAGTATTTAACATTTTAAACAAGAAATAACAATTTTAGTTATTTTGATCTAATTAAAAAAATATTAATCGTAGAGACTTGAAGCGTATATTATAATATGAAATAACTTAAAGCCAATTAAGTGCCTAATAAGTAGATGGACAGTACACACATAGGTACTTACCTAATAATTATTAGGTACCAAATTAGTTACTATTAAAATGTTAGAACTATAGGTAAGTTAGATAATAGATACCTATGCATACTTAGGTACCTACCTACCTGGGCCAAGCAATGTGAAAACAGTTTGGTCCACTTGTAGTGATGCCAAAACTCATAAGGAAAATAAGGTACTTAGGTACTTACTATAGAACTACCTACTATACCTATATTGTAAAATCAAACACGTAAATTGCAATTGGCAACCATCGTTACCTATTGTAAGTTTCAGCTTAAATCAAAGCACACGTTAAAATGTGGGTATAGGTATAACAGTAGGTATATAACTGCATAAGTAATATAAATGAATAATAATAGTTACCTCTGAAAGCGAAACGTTTCCATCTGGTCCAGTAAGATAGGCTGTTAAATATGTTTCAAGAGGTCGTACTTCAAATAAAAACATATAAACCGCGACATTATACGTAATTATTTTCCAGCTTTCCATCGCTAAGAACGTGAACAAATTAATATAAATTCATTTTTTTTAACAAATTTAATATATTATAAAGTATGTACCAGGTTAGTATATCTGTATATACAGGTATTATAACCTATATATTATATAGGTAGCTAATAATATGGATAGATCATCTATAATAGTACTATACCTACTAAAATTTAAATTAACAATTTGTATGTTATATAGTAGGTACCGACTGGCTACTGAGGTGAATCATAAAGCCGTGTCCAACGTAAATCCGGCGAGTACGTGCGATTTCTATTCTGACCGTGCTGTTCCAATTGCGTCCGATGCGGCGAAATACAAGCTGTTTTGTTTTTCGACGCATCGGATGCATTTACGTTGGACACAGTGGCGTATTTAAGGGATGGGGGTCCTCGAAGGTCCGGACCATCCCACCGCCATTGGTCCCATAAATACCTACCTATCTAAACAGAATGTAGCACATGTACATATGTTAATACATTTCTGTAGCGGAGCTCCCCACTTAAATATATTTGGAAAATTAGCAGGACCCCCTCCATAAAATATACCTAAATACGCCACTGAATCATAATCATTATTATTTACAGTGTTATAGTAACCCATTTTACAGGGTACAAGGAATTTATTATGAAGATAACGTTTACTTGAAAAAAAAAAATTAATGAGTTATATTATAATTTACTCCGATAAACTACTACACACTTACCTACTTATTGAACAATATTGTAGGTATTAAGCAATTTATTATGGTGCCGACAGTCAACGATTGAAGATTAACATACCTATTACGTATTTACGTAAAATTTAAATATTTATTAAACATGTAATACTCATCCATCATCCATAAACTATACCTATATATACCTAACCATTTACGGTTTTTCGTAATTTTTGTAAAACATATAGGTACGAAAGCAGTGGCGTATTTGAGGGGGGGGGACAAAAGAGGAATTTTCCTATATATTTTGATAAAAATATTTTAAAACACTTAAAGAAGAAACAGACGAATCCGCTGACCATGCGACCAAAACATTATAAAATATTAGTAAATATTAAATTACATAAATTACACATTAGGTACCTAGGTACTAAGTGTATTATCCAAAATAAATTATTCAAATTTCAAGGACAAAGTCCCAAAAAATAAAAATAAATAATACTTATTTTACACATTTAAATTCAATTTAAGTAAATTATTATTTACATTAAATTATGACTTTTTATTTTATTAATATATTATTAACAATAGTTGAGCTTAACTAAAAACTGGACTTAAAACGGTCAATTTACCGCATCATACTAATTATTATAGCTTTTTAGTAGTAACTCCAAAAATAAAGCCTAAAGACTTGACATTTTAACTCTTATCAACAAATGTTTGAATTTTAAATGCATATAAAAAATAAATGTGAAATATTTATGAAATTTATTTAAAACATAGATCGAGAAGTATGTGGTGAATCTCTTGGTGAAATTACATTATTTTAGATTTTTAGGTTACAATTTTGAACTAAACTGGACTTTAGATGTTAAGTTGGGTTCTAAAATCTCTTGTCATGGCCATTCTCTGTAGCCTTTGAAAACCTACCGACCGATCACCCGCGAGAGTCTATGTGCTAAATGATAGATGAGACGTTCATAATCTTCTTTTATAAGATGGCGGAGAAGATCCTGACCCAAAGAAAAGGAAGTGAGAGTGGGCAGGTAGAGGAAGAGTAACGGACGGAACACGAGAGCGGCGCGGCGACTGAGTCCGGCTTGCTAAGTTACAACCCAGAACGTTAGGTCCTGCAGGGCGGAGAACTTCGGACGCCGTGAAGTCGTAATCATCAACGAAGTAGGTAATACACAAGTTTCTTACTATTTATTATATATAGAGATATTTATATCTCAACTATTTTTAAATAAGTTTGGAAAGAAATCCCGACGGAAAAGTGTCATGGTTTGAGCATGTGCAGTCTTCTAGCTGCAGTCAGCGTTGCCGACCATTGCAGCAAATCAAAACAGTACTACAGTTCCAAGGCTGCACAGTTCTTCAAAACTTATTTGGACAGAGTAAATCTACACATTTTTGTTACAATTCTTTTCTTTTACATTTATTATTGTTAATTTCTTTGACAAAAATTGTTTGAGATCATTTATTAGTTTATACATACATTTGAAATAATTTATAATTATAATGTATTAATATTTAGGAAAAAATATTTCATGACTCATTTAAAAATGTTATATTGAAGACAGACAATACAATTTTAATAAATACTTAAATGTCACAGGTTTGGGTTATTTTCATAATTTTGTGTATGAATTCAAATAAACCATTAATCTATAAAAAAAACTATAAAAAATATTTGAGGTAATGATGTATATTCAGAAGCGCAACTAAGGGAAGGGGCTGGGGGGCTTAGCCCAATAAAAATAAGTTATTCAATTGTTTCCTAAAATATTAATAAACCTTTAAAAATTGTATTTCAATTTTTTTTTTTTTTTGGAAAAAAATTTAATCATTTAATTTTTATTTTAAGTTTATAATTATCTTATATTGCCTATAATAAATATAGTAAAAATCATTAGCTGTTTGCCTGTATTTGTTTGAAGAAAACGATTTATGTCAGTATATTGTATCTTTAATCCATTTTGCTTTTGCAGTATATGCGCTGAATTATAATATACAGATAGTGAATTGCGGAATAAAAATCCCCGGAAAAAACCACTTACGAGCAATCCGAGAAAAAAATTGCCGACCCTAGGGAAAATGATCCCCAGATTACAATATTACTCACAAATATTGATTGATCAAATATTTTTTAAAATCTAATTAGTGTTATTACCACATTTTTAATATTTAATTAAAAATATACTGTAGATATAGCCATAATAATATACCTACTTATCATTGAAAAAATTAATATATAATAAATAATTTTCAAACATTAACAACAATATTATTTGTTTTATATAACAATTTGAAATAACATAATATGATGTTAATGGTTCTTTTAAAAGAATACATTCATTAACTATTGTTTGATAATTATATTTTGTATTATTTGATGTATCGATCATTCGAAATATTTTAATTTTTTATTTTATAATCTTTTAAATATTGTATCTATAAGTAAAGCTTGTAAAAATGACTTCTAATAATAATAATAATAATTATTATTATTATTATTATTAATATTTACAATAACTTTGAAATATTATAAGGAAATATAATGTTATACTTCTGGGATTTCATTTTTACAGAATTATACATAAAATAAAACAAAATCTTATTATTAATGTTTGAAAATTATAATATAAACTAGCTAATCCCGTGTTCTTCGTTGCCCATTAAAAATGCCAACTCTATATGAATAATATGTTTTACATATTTTTATGGCAACCATTTCTATACAAAAAATTTATTTTTGTATGATTTTTTAAATTTAAAAGAGAATATATACATCATCCTCACGGATTACTTTTCATGTAATATCAGGTGGGGCTACAGCCCCCCCCCCCCACAACATTTTAGCCCAACTTGCGCCACTGTATATATTGTTTATCAATAAATAAATAATTTATAAATATCAGTCAGTATTTATTTTCTTTTTCACCATCGAAAAAGTGTATGATTAGAAACATGGTTCCAAGGACACTGTACAATCCACCAATGAACAAAAACTAAAATAAATCAATAATTTCTTACATTAGTACAACATTTTAAGTAATATGAATGTATAATATTATGTGTTTTACTTACTCGTCCAGGGACAGTAATTTCTAAAAAATTAAATTGAATAAAGAAAAACGTCATAATAGCAGACATAACTAAGGAACCTAATAAATCAAACCCTATTACAAGGGAATAACATTGGCTCTTTAGATTATTTGCCATTTCACATCTAAATACAAACAAAAATAGAAATTAAACAAAATTAATAAAAAGTTGTATTATTTTTATTAGACAATTCTATAGAATCCTCAATCAAGACACTTTTTTTAATCAAAAATCAGTAATACCATGAATATTTTCAATATTTTAAATTTGTCATTTGATTTTAAACTTTAAAAACAGTATTGAATTTATCAACAGTTTGCGTTGGGTGCTAGATCCGATTACATAAGTATTCAAATTGACTGGAAATGGTTAATTTTTTCAGAATAACTTTATTGATTTCAAAAAGTTTTTATAGAAAAAAAAAGTCATCTAACCATAAACAATAAATGATTAATTTCCAAAATGTAGTTTTTGTCTTTCACCATGAACTACAATGAAGTGACATAGTTGACTTTAACTATGTATCACTTTTTTATTTATTGGATAATCTTAAAAGTTATTGAATTGTATACTCACAAGGTTATTACTAATATTGCTTCACTAACTAGACCATATAATATATATGACAAATATATTAATTGTATATGCTCATAAAAGTAACAAGACATCATGAAAACACCCATCAAAATAGAACAGAATGATGTAAATATATCACCATAGTAATTCCAATCCAATTGCAATTTACCAATTAGATATGCACCCAATGCACCTAAGGCATAAATGTAATAAATATTAAAAGTTAGTACAATATCCAATGTAACATGTTTGTTTTATTTATATTTAAATATGTATAATAGTTTAATCAATTACTATTGTATATATTGTATTTTTCAATTTTGAAATATTTCATACCTTTTTTTTTAAATTAATCAATTTTGGTAATTTTATGACTAGACATCAATTTTTTAAGAAATTTTGCACACTTTCAGTTCATTGACTAGTGTCACTGTATTAAATATATTTATAACAAGTAGTCACTTGTCAAATTATATTAAACTATGATCGTACACAAGTATTAATGTATTTAATTTTATTATAAGGATGTTAGTCATCAATTTATTGATTTTAGTGATGTTACCATACAAAAATATTCATATATCATGTATTATAATATACTTTGATAGTTAAACTATTTAACTACTCTTATTCTTTTCTGTTTATATTTCTTCTTCTTTTTTTAATTTTTTTAATAGCTTTTTACAAATTTTTTTTAATTGTAGAAAAATTGTAGGAATGTGGCCCAAATAATATCAACAGAAATTACTATCTTTAGAGTGCATTTCACAACAACTGCGACTCGAAGCTAACGCGCCTTGTAGCGGTTTTGTCTCAAATCAGGGGTTTTCAATCTAGGATAGAAGAATATTTGTTAATAATTTAAAATTTGCCTAGCATTATTAAGCGGTAGTTTTAGAAACCCTAAAAAAAAAAAAAACACCACAAAGCGCGATAGGGATGAGTTACAGTTGTGAGACGCACTATAGTTCAAAACAGTTTTAGGCGACTTTCATTACAAAACTGAAGCTATAAATAATAAATATAATCTAAACTAAAGTGACAACAAAAAAAAACCCCATTACCTTGTAATAATATCAATAAAATTAATGATTAAGTTCGTCAAAACTCAAAAGATACATTAATCAAATACACATTTTTGAAAATACTAACCACACAATGTGACCATTGACTCAGCAAATCCGTTTGACAAGATATCATTATTACCATGTTTATTAACAACATATGAGTACAGTACGTTCATATTATTTAAAACCTATAAAAAATGAAATATTAAAATACCATTTTATACTAAAATACAGTGATTCCCAACCTATGGATCACTATTTGTAAACTAATAACAAGAAAATATCTTAATTATATAAGACAAAAAATTAATAAAATACATAAAAATAACTTTAGTTGTAAATTTATTAAAAATTCTTAGGTTATGTTTTAATTGATACCTTTAAGTATGGTAATTATATGAAGTACAGCAAGTGTTAGACACAGGTATCCATTTTATATTTTATAGTAACTTTTGTATTATTTTATTTCGGTATTGGGAAATAGGTTGTCTTATCGGCTATTGCTAAATGAGCTAATGATTGTCAATGGTACCGTTGTGTCATAGGTGCTTATATGTTCATTACCCATATATCAAGATTATAAGACATAAAACTGAATGAATTGTATTATTATATGTCGATTTTATTTTTATTATCTTTATATATTTTAACAGAATTAAGTATTCATTACTCAGAAATACATTACATTAAAATGATGAAATTGCTAATAATAAAAATGTTTATTTGTTTAACACACCTGTATTTTATAACCTAAGAAGAACATCCAACCTGCGAACTATGCGACAGACCCTTGATCATCAAACACATCATACTCAAATGCCCAAGTTTAACAGCTTTAGATGAATTCTTGAAAACCCACTCACTATAAAACAAGCATTTGGAGATGAAAACTCAGGAAATATCTTAACATTTTTCAGACATAGATTTATCAAAGTTCCTCTTATACAATTGATATTATAAATTCTTTCCAAATGTTAAATGTTAAATGTAGAATTAAATAGAATTAAGATTATTGTAAATTGTGATAAAATTATGTGATTATATTATGTAAAATCTTGAGACTAATGACCTCAGATGTTGAAGCCTTATTAACTCAAAATAAAAAAAAAAGTTTATTAATGTTACTATATAATTGCATACTTTATTTTTTGGGAGGAGGGGTCTATCTAACTAATATAATATTTTTAGATCGTCATAACAGAAAGGTTGAGAAACACTGCTATACCATATACTATCATACTTCTACAATACATTAACTATATAAAATTAATATAATATTATAAATTATAATGTGATAGAATAAGCCAAATATAAACTAAATATATATTTTTAAATAAATATGAATGATAACAAATAGAGTTACAATATATATCAGATATCATGTTAAATGTACTACTTTTTAAATAAATATAATTATATTAAGTTATTAAATCATTGTAAATTCAATATTTCATACATAATCCATTAAGTGTACATTTATTTTTAAGCATTTTAATAGGTACCTGAACATATGCCGCCATGCCAAATATATACCAAACAGATTTTTTTAGTATAATTTTATTTGAGAGTGAAGTCTTAAAATCCAACCAGATTTGTTTTAAAACAACAACTATCTTATAATCTTTATCGACCTTGTTAATACCTAGACATTAAAAAAATTTAAATATAACAGCAATAGAATTCAAACAAGACATTAGAGTTTGGTTATTGCTTATTATTTATTACTGTCATGCGTCTATAAATTGTACCTTATTTCTATTGTTTATGATTACCTACAATATTTTATTTCATGAGTGTCAGATGTAGTTGTTTCACTGTTTCCGAGAAGCATGGTCTTTTCATCAGGACAGTTTGTGTTCAATGAATTTGTTGGTTTAATAGAAGGAAATAAAAATGCCCAAATTGTAGCCAAGAACATAGCTGAAATAAAGAAATGGATTTAGATTAATAATTGAAGTTCCACTGGCATAGTAGTATAATAACTGATAGTGAATAATATAATTCTGAGTTTATGAAACTTAATAACAATGCTGTAACTTAATATTGTTATAATATGTTTGCTGTACATTTTTATTTAAATTGAATATCACAATATTAGCCATTAGGTATAACAGAAAAATTAAATGAAATTAAATGAATTGGATTTCAAACTTAGAATTCAATATATTGGTTATAACTTATAATTAATAAGTTATCCAAAATTAGATTTTGAATAGGAAAATAATTTGGGAAATGTTCATAACTTATTTAAAAATTGTATGTAGACATAGAGGAATGGGGTGAAGTCCCTCTTCTCTATAGAATATATTTATGCGTATCCATTACTAATCATATCCTAATTAGTAATGAATAAATTTTAATATTCAGAAACGCACTTTTTTTACACTTTGTTTTCCCTTTCTAATTTTTTCCCAATTTAAGCACTGAACGTTATTAATTATTATCATATAATTTGTACAACAAATTAAGACGTGTTAATTCAATTTTGTGTCTTATTGAAGCAACTGCCATTTCACAATGGGAAACTGAGTAGGATTTCATACATGTTTTAAAAAAAATATAATTAAATATATTATATTGTTAAATACTAACCAAATGCATTACAGTATGGTAATGATACATAGCTTCCTCCACTTGAGCTGACTATGATTTGCCCAGAGATGTCTCCAAAGAATTTTCCTAGCTGCAAACCAACAGCCGCAATGCTGGCAGACTTTTGAAAATGTTTTCTGTCTTTGATACAGGCAAATAAATAACATGATGCTACTGTTGTGGTACAGTATGCTGATCCATAGAAGAACATAGACACCTGAAATTATTAGTATATAAATACTATAATAACATCATTGGCATTATGTATGTAATCTTAGCACTAACTTTTAGTTGTGTTAAGCTTGGTAAACCCGCCATGAGAATATAAGTGATACTTGACCAAAATGTTAAGATTATGACCACCGGCTTGTATAGAAGATAGTCTGAGACGATTAACATTATCAGAGTTGCTACAAGAGCAGCGTATGATCTAATGGACTCCAACGAGTTAGCCACCTGTAACATAACAAATTGAGATTATACAAACTTCCACCAATGAGTCAAAGATACAGTTGTGTCAATTACAACAACAGTTACGTAGGTTGTAGGTAACTCAATAATAACATTACATTTTAAATTATAACCAAGTTCACACATAAATTCATAGTTATTAATACTTACTTAATAATGTACATGTAATTGTCTATTTAAACAATTAACTTATAAATATTTTTGTATAAGAAGAAATATTTTAAAACCAAGATTAAAAATAATACTACTTATGTACCTCTGAAAGAGAAACGTTCCCATTTGGCCCTGTGAGATAAGCTGTTAAATATGGCTCTAGTGGACGTATTTGAATCAGAAACATAAAAACGGCCACCACATATGTAATTTTTTTCCAACTTTCCATGGCTGTAAAACATGAGTACAAACATTATTTTAAGCTAATAATTAATTTGTTTTCATTGCATAAGCATTTACTATACAAATATTAGGTACCTATACAAAGATATGTATAAACATATATTCAGACCCAAAGAGTATTAGTGTATAATATTTGTATAAGTAATACATAGGAACTAAATTATTATTAACTATATGTCTATATTATAATTTATACTATTAAACTGAACTTTATTTTAGTACCTTTCCTGAAGTCTTATCTTCACTTTGAATACTCGTACAATTTGAAATTACTAAAAATACAAACTATAAGTACAATCAGGTATTTAAATATGATTTATACAAAAAAAAAATAATGTATCTAAGTGAACCGAATAATATAAAACTAATTTATTCATATTAAACAAATGTTTAATAATTGACAATAAAATAAAATACATACCTACCGCATAAAAACTAAAATTGTCTGCATCTATAACCGATCACGGATCACCGATGTATTGTTTATTTAAATTGGAACAAATTCACTTCGGATCCAATCAGCATTGTGTTATACCTATTAGGTATTTAGGTACCAAATACTACTACTGTCCATCAGGATAGAAGTTAGTGATCCGGTAGAGGTAGTAAAAAGACAAAGACGAAATGGTAATATAATATTACTATTATATAATAACGTCATAACCGTTATATAACAGTAATCATATTACATACTCTAATTAATAGTACTACTCAATACTCATATTAATTATTATGACGGTATAGAAGATATCTCCAATGCCGTGTCACGATAAAGACTATTGAAAGGTATATCTTTAATATTCTCGATTTGTATTTTTCATGAACAGACAAAAATACAAAATCGTGGTCCGTGATCATCTAGATTCTAGATTCTCATAGATATTAAATATCTATGGATTCTAGATCATATTAAAAACAAACTTGAGGTAATCACTAATCTTATCTCTATTTGTGATATCACGAACATAAATAATATAATATAATCATTAATCATAATATTTATATTATGTATTTAATATTTATTATTTATGTGTTATGTCTAATCTAAAGAGTAATGAGTTTTGAATCGGAACTGACGCTCTCGGCTCTCTTGACTCTTCTATCATGATTCATGAATCATGACCACGAACGCACATAGTTGCTCTTCTCGTGTCTCATCTGCATCTATTCTTGGGGCCTATCCTTGAATGCAGTAGAAAACGATATTCGTACTGAATATTTGTACTTTTTCTACTACTTTGACAAAACCGGATTCTATTTTAAACTACTAACAGGTCGTGTGGTATATCCGGTATCGTAGTAGAATCCTATTATTCGTATACAAAAAATCGTTTACGCTGTAATGGTAGGGCTCTTTAATAACTTTTAAAAAGCTTCTATTAGAGCTTTAGTAATGGCGGTCGATTTAATTACTATGTACCTTGTACCCATGGTACTTACGCTAATAGTATTAGCTCAATACATATTAGGCTAATACACGTCTTTTAAGTATATTATTATTTATACCGATATTATGCTTATATTAATATAGGTAGGTACCTATTATATTTCACACATTTTTTTCTTATACCTATGGCCAATATCGTGGTTATTACGTCTCATTATTTTCGTGTAAACTTTGGACATATTATCGTAAAATTATACAATATGCATGTAAAATATATAGGTTTTTTCTTCGGACAGTTACGGTGTCCGGAGAGAGAAGCTGCCATCCCCCACCCAGGCTTGGCAGATACCTACGAAAGCCCACTCGAAAATTGTGCCAAAACAAACACATACGTGTTCAAAACTTACGCAGTACCCTCCCCACAGTTCCACAGGCTAATAAACTGTTGTCGAAGACTCAACCCCCCCGCCCAAAAAAAAAATCAAAAATGTATACATGTTTTGCATTTTTTTTTTGGCAGTCACGGTGTCTGGAGAGAGAGGCCGTCATCCCCCGCCCTGGCATGGCAGATACCTACTGGTGCCCACTTAAAAATTCTACCAAAAATACACGTAGGTATCTGCCATGCCCAGGTGGGGGATGTCGCCATGTCGGCCTCTCTCTCTTGTACACCGTGACTGCCAGAAGAAATATGCCACCCGTAGCCGAGTTCGAACCGGCGACGGTGCAGCGCGTCGCAACCGACGGCTTAGTCCGCTCGGCCACTCCGTCCCCCATTAAACATTTATTTGGCATTTATTTTATTATTTCCAGTGGTTATAAATGGAAATGGCATTAAACACATATTAAGCATAAATCCAATTTTTGACTTAATCTAACTTGGTCAGTTTTGAAAATAGAAAAAAACTTTTTATACAATAAATGTTAAAAAAAAAATACTCTAGCCGAACTTGCAGAAAAAAACTGGGGTTGCCATTCAAAAAAAAGTAAGTCGTATTGCGCATGCGGGTACCGAGTGAGCTAAAAATTTGAAACTGGTCTGAAAATATGCATTTAAGTGCTCCCTATCACCTTCCGAAAACCCCATTTCAATACAATTTAACCCGTATGAGATATTCAGTGGTACCTCTTAGCTTGAACACACTGTAAAGTTATAAATTTATTATGATGCATTCCAATTAATTATTTATTACTTATTATAGGACCAATTAATAAAGGTATTTATATAGCGGGGAGGCGAAACCGCGAAACAATTTTAGTCTTTTTACAATAATTAACAAAATTTATAGAATGTATTTAATTATTATAAAAAACAGAATATCTCATAAATCCTACCTAGATATGTTATGACTTAGTACCTACCAAAGTCTAAAACAGAAATGCGTAATCAATTGTCGACTTTTGTTGTGCTACTCTGCTGCAGTGCTGCTTGATTCAAGTGTTTTTTTTTTT
>WHPZ01586842.1:0-15364 GCA_016617965.1 Macrosiphum rosae | reverse complement strand
CTAATGGATATTGTGATATGATTAATTTGGAATTTATTATAGGTCAAATTTTGGTTTAGTACCATAGATATGTATATAATATGCCTTATACCTAGACTGACATACCGTCTCCGCTCAGAATTCGTTTTTCTTATACAATGATATTATATTGTTGAATTCAAATTTAATATCATCTATTATACAGTGACCCACTTGTAACCTACTATACAGCAGAGCAACACCCACTTGCCCACCTTTTTATTATATTAGGTAACTTTTTAGAAGTATATTATAATGCTAATATAGTTACTATTCAAAGTTATTATAATATTATTTTATCAATATTACTTTTTTGTAGGTTTATTTTTAATGTGTAGGTAATTGTTAAACATTTATTCACATGTAATTGTGTTCAATGTTAAATGCTCATGGTAATTAATAATTATATTAATATATCATATATCATATTAATTTCAAGATAATGTAATAAAAACAATTGAAAATTCTTCTTAATATTATGACTCAATAATTTAGTATTATTTAATTTTACATCATTTGAAATATTAGTAAAGTATACTAGACTAATATTATAAGAAAACATATTATGTTCCTACATATTAAATAACAGGTATTTTTTAATCTACATTTTAGAAAGAACTTATTATATTTGTTTTGAACATCAGAAATTATTTATAACAATACAAATAATAATCCACTGCCAGTGTGAACATATTGGTTAAGGGTGGGGGTTGGTAGGGTGGTCATAACACCCCTAAAAGTAAAACTGTACACAATAGCCAATTGATTTGAAAAAAATTGATAGTGATGTTGATTAAAAGTTGATGGTAAGGTGTGAGTAGGCTTATAAATTCCAATGTTAGTAGGTACTATCCAACCAAATATAGTTCTCTTGATATCCCCTATGGAAATTTATTTATTATGTATAAATTCTCTAGTGGCTAGCAGCCAAAAATAAAAAAAAAAAATTAAGAAAAACTGGAATTTTTACACAAAACCAGTTCATGACAATCAATTTTATTGTTATGTAGTAACTCAAAAACTAGTTACTATAAAATTTTCCATACAAGATAGATTTTCAAATTATTTTCACTCTTTTTGAACTATTTATGAACACATTATTTTTTGAACACTTGACATTTAAAATTTTTTTACGATAAATGTTAGTAAAAAATATTTGATAATGTAATAAAGTTCCACATAAATTCTTCATATACCAATTAAAAAATATTGGAAATAAATCAGTTTTATTTCTAAGCAATTGAAGTTTAAATTTTGACAAAATTCATCAAATTCATAAAAGTATGCAAATTATTTTGTAGTAAAAAAAATATAAAATATTTGATTATAATGGCTAAGGATTGAAAATTTTAAACAAGATTTCCTATAAGAAGTTTATACTATTACCAATAAATCTAAAAAATATATAAGCACAGTTTTTTTTAAATTTTTAAGTTCAAACTTGGATGAAATTAAATGTCTTAATAAAGAATAATGAGTTGAGTTATTTTGTTGTAATTTAAAAATATGAGTACCTAACTTTTTAAGTATATTATTAAAAGTATTATATGAAAAATGAAAAATGAATTCAACCTACTGTATTGCTTATGTCTAACAGTAAAATAAATTACATTAATAGAAATATCTAATACTATATAATATAATAAAATATACTTATTAATATAGGCTGACCTTTTTTCGCTCAGAATCGTTTTTTGTATACAATGATTTTATATAGTTGATTTCAAATTTAACACATTCAATACATTATTTCACCAACACAGTTAATCACGGTTAAACTTCGATTACGCTTAATCGGCTGATAACAGATATTTAACCGGGCAAATTCAGCCGATTAAACTCCGGTTAACTTTAATCGTGATTAACTGTGTTGGTGAAATCGGCCCTTAGACACCTACCTTTTTTATAACTTATGGTAATGGGTGCTTTTTTCATATTTAGTATTGTAACTTGAATTTGTCATTTACTTATATAATAAATACATTTTAACAGCCTGATGATAAACAGCTCCGACAAGATAACAAAAGAAAGTTGTCCTGGATCAGTTTTAGAGTTGGCCAAACTACCAACTTTAGTCACCCAATAAGAACCTCTTCAGTATGGCTTTACCCACAGCTAATGTTTTTAATTTAATAGTGATATCTCAATTTTTTAAATTAGTGTCCTAAATTCTTAACTAAAAAAAAAAATAACCGAGTTTAATTTTATTTGTAACTTTATACTTTATTTACATACCTATACAGGGCGTAACGGAAAGACCTAACAAATTAAAAATACAAATTTGATACTATTTAAACATTTTAAACTTATGAAAATTATTTATTTATTGTTTTTATTTTTTAGGCATGTTATGCTCAAGAACCCAACATTTATGACTATGACGAAAAGTAAGACAATTTTTTTTGTATTTGGTATTTAATATATTTCTTTTCAAAAAAATATTATTCCGTAATCCAGTTTGTATTTTTTTTTAAATGTATTTAATGTACATGCTATTATGGCTTGTATATTCAAAATATGTTATTTAGGTATTATTTTATTCTCAGTAATATTAAACATTTTTTTCTAATAGTGATAGTGGCAGACATATTCTTAATGAAAGAAATGTGAAAATTCCCACAAGCCTGCTTATAATGTAATAATGTATTATTGTTAAAGATATCTCATGGTTCATAAAACATTAACATTTAAAGGTTATCAGTCAAATTGTTCAATTTTGGAATTTAGTTTAATCCTTAACTAATTTTACAATATAATTCATAAGGAACAGAACATCTTTTAACTAAAATATTAAAAATATGTTTTTTAAATTATAGGTCCAGTGATGTAGAAACATTAAAGTTATCAGAAAGAACTGTAAACCTTACCAAAGAAAAGTTAACTCCAGATTGTTTCGAGATATTGAAAGTATTAGGAAAAGGAGGTTATGGAAAAGTGTTTCAGGTTCGCAAGAGGACTGGTAATGATACAAATCAAGTTTTTGCCATGAAAGTCTTACGTAAGGCCACAATTGTTAGGAATTCCAAGGATATGGCTCATACGAAAGCAGAACGTAATATACTCGAGGCTGTAAAGGTTCAAGTTCAATTTTGTTTATACAATATTATTATTTACAAAATATTCAACACTTGGATATTTTGTTTTTGATATTTAGATATTAAATATGGATGTAATTAATATATTCATGTTTTTAAATATTTTTAGCATCCGTTTATAGTCAGTTTGTTTTATGCATTTCAAACAAATGGAAAACTTTATCTTATTTTGGAATATTTAAGTGGTGGTGAACTTTTCATGCATTTAGAACGAGAGGGAATATTCTTAGAAGACACAGCATGGTATTTTACATTGTTTATTATTTTAGTTATTTATTGCTATCAAATATTTGTGTAGTAGTGACTGTGGAACCCAAACCTCTACAACAAAGTAATACAGAGTATATTACTATTATTATTGATAAGAGATTTATTTCATTTTTATTGTAATAATATTCAATTTGGTTTATATTAGGACAGGTGTATACACTAAATGTGTTTGTAATAAATTATATTATTATATTTTATCATATACAGAATAAATAGGTCATTCCATGCCAAATTGACCTACTGAAGTAACTCAACCTTGAGCTGCATTTTTATTTTTTATACAGTTCTATTAGTAAATAATAGTATCCAGAGTCGATTTGAGTTTAATATTTAACCACCAATATATTATGAGGTTAGTGGTATGTGGACCATTTACTGACCACAATGTATAGTTTTAATTTTTAATAAAGTAATTGTGCTTAAAATTATTTTGATCATCTGATAATAGTTACTTTTATCACAAATTCCATTAAAGTGATTGGATTGGAAGGTGGGTGGGTACTAAGTATCATACTTCCAAACCACCTCTAGTAGTATCTGGTTATGTATGTGATGTAGGAATATATAGGTAATGATTACTGCAGTCTGCAGAATAAATATACTAAAACATTGAATAATAAGTGTTTTCTGTTTAAATTTATAATAATATTAATAAAGGTTAAAAATAAATTATAAAATAGTGTTTTTTTTATTATTATTTTCTGTATAAACATCTTTTTAACTTTTAGCCAATAAAATATTTTTATTTCATATTATCCTAAAATTAAAACACAATATTTCTTGTACTCTTAAGGTTTCACAGTTAACTACTGATTTAATTGAGCAAAAGTTGGTTTTTGATTAGCCCATATAATTTTCTTATTATGTATTGACACCATTATAATTTTAATATTACAGCTTTTATCTGGCAGAAATTATTATTGCAATACAGCATTTACACAGTCAAGGCATAGTTTACAGGTATTAATTTATCCAGAAATATCTCGTTAACGTTCTTAAGTATATTTTTTTATTACATTTATCTAATATATTATAAGTTACTTTTCAATTTTCAAATATTTAATGTGTATCTAATGTTTTACATACATATTCATACAGTTTTGAGGAATAATGCCATTAAGGGCATTTGAATATTTTTTATTTTTATCCAAAAATTGTAATAACTAAATAATTTCGGTAATTTTGCAAGTGGACTTGGTTGATTTTATTATAAAACACAATGCATCCCAAAGTCCCTAAAAGTATTTTGCTAATAAGTAGAAAACAACAAATGAGAATTAAAAAAAAAAAATTGTCTAAGTGAAAAAAGTTGCTATTTTATACAATATTCTGTTGGATCATGATTTCTTGAAATAGTATTTAGTTATATGGTTTTTTTTTTTTATGTCACAAATATAAATAAAATAAAAATAATTATGATGTTTATTTATAAATGTCTTAAATGTTTACTAAAAGCAGTGTGATATTTAATAATTATTCATGGTAATAGATTTTTTTTAAAACTTAAGATTACAAAATATTCTTGTATGCTAACATTGTATAAAAATATATTAACTATGACTTACGTTGAGTTTCATTTATTTATGTATTTAGAGATTTAAAACCAGAAAATGTATTATTAGACCAAGACGGTCATTTAAAACTGACCGATTTTGGTTTATGTAAAGAACATGTTCATGGGGTCAGTGTAACTCATACATTTTGCGGTACTATTGAATACATGTAAGAAATTTTAAGCATTTATCAAATTGAATGAGAATTCAGCTAAAAAACAAACATTAATTTGTTATATCAGGGCACCAGAAATTTTAACTAGAAGTGGTCATGGAAAACCAGTTGATTGGTGGTCACTTGGGGCTCTTATGTTTGACATGTTAACAGGAACTGTGAGTAATATTGTTTGAATTAATTATTATGAGTATTACAATTTAAATGTGTGTTTACCTTCAAGCCCCCTTTTAGTGCTGATAATAGAAAAAAAACTATTGAAAAAATACTTAGAGGGAAACTTATCATGCCACCTTATGTATCACCTGAAGCTAAAGATCTTATGAGAAAATTACTTAAAGTAAGTAAAAAAAAAACAAATTTTTTATAATTAATTTAATTATATAAATTCATTATAATCTTATATTTAAAATACTGAATATATTATATAAATACTAATATTAAACAGTAATTTTGAGAAAAATTATCTGATAGGGATAAAAGTTAATATTTTATTATTCATTGTTAATAATAATTTTAATGTATTGCAATTAAGTAAACTTTGTTTTTAAAATTTGACAGAGACAAGTTAGCCATAGACTGGGATCTGGTATAAATCAAGGAGAAGACATAAAAAATCATCGTTTTTTCCAAAAAATTGTATGGAAAGACATAATAAACCGTAGTTGTGAAGCTCCATATAAACCAAAATTAGTAAGCTCAATTAATGCTCACTTTTTCAATATGATCGCATATTTATTTAGGTATTGTTTAGACTGGTGCAGACGACACAACACAATTTGACTCCAGATTTACCAATCAGCTTCCAGTTGATTCACCTGTAGAAGATTCATTTATGCCACATGATAATGATGAATTTAAATTTGATGTAAATATTGACTGTTTTGTTTTAATATTAATTTATTGTGGTATTGATATTATTATTATAGTAGTAACATTTATCATTTACATTAATCTTTTTCCAAAAAAAATTAATTATTTTATGAAGTTAAATATGTTGTAATTAAATAGATAATATGTATTATTAATATTTATTATTGGCGTATCATCGTTTATTTTTAGTATAGACTTTGTATATTTATCTACTCCTTCATAGTCAATATTATTTTTATTTATTTTTTAGGGTTTTACTTATATAGCTCCATCATTATTAGACACTCTTGGCACGAGTACAAGTCGAGAACATGCATTAAATGAACATCAACATTATAGACCAGAAGAAATGGAGAAGCAAATGGATGACGAGGATATTTTCCATAAAAATGTAATGCCAAAGAAACCAAAACTCGAAACGAGAATACAAAAATCAGCACCCACACCTGTGATTCAAGGTGGAATATATGACTCTAGAAGACCCATTGACCAATTTCAAAGAGGGGTACTTATTTATGTTTAACAAATCATGTTTTAACAGACATGTTCATACATTTTTTTTTTGTGTAATCAGCCTATTCCACAACATTGTAATCCATCCAATGATGAACCAATTACATCAACATGTACTATGCTGTCTGCTACCCGAATTGATGAAGAAATGGAAACTGATAAGTCATCTTCACCATCACCGTATCCAAATGTAGTGAGGTCCAATCCAGTACCAGTAGATCAACCCCGAATTGTGCAAGCTAGCACCACAAATTACAGGGAAATAGACCAATCGAGGTTGTTTGATGCATGTGCTCGACCATTTAACAATCACTCTGCTAGGAAACCATATAGACCTCATGTGTTGACAACAGTCAACAGTAGTAATTTCCTTAATCAGAATCAAGATGAGATGATGGAAGTTGCTTCCACATCTAGTATACCGGCTCAAATTTAATTAATTAGGTAAACGAATGCTATTTTTAACTTTGTTTTTACTGATTATTTATTGACACTTTACATTGTTATTATAGGGTAATCAATGTGTTTAGAAGAGACCTGTTTCCAAACCAATCATAGTTACCTTGTTGGTTATAATGCTATTTTCTGGTAGATCTTGGCTACTTTTAACTTGTGGCCTTAAGGATCGCTAATTTTATAAAGTTTTTTTTTTAATGGTAATTCATTGGCTTGATTTAAAGTGATAATTTTTACAAATTTTATAGTATGTAAGGTTATTTACAATAGTTATTATAAATGTTAAAATTTCCAAAGTTAAAGGAAATTTTCTAACTTTATAATTAAGTTATACTACAATTTAAATTGAATGTTAATGTTTTTTTTTCCAATAAGTTTTTGAAATTTTTTAATTTCTAATATATTATATTATGTGTATTAAGTATAAATTATTATTAGCCAAGGTTTATCTGATCTTGGATAACATTCAATTAAAAAAATGTGTGGTTGGGGTCACAATATTTTGATATTTTTTTCTGACAGACAAGGAAATAGTTCTCTTTTTAAATATTACTATGATATTAATGTGACCATTTTATTTTCTACCATATTAGAAATATATTCTGTTTATTTGGTTTAATCATCTTATTATGTTAAGGTTATTGTTATTTAGCTAAATTATTAATCGAGTGTTTTATTTTAGTTATTATTTTTATTTAAGTAGATGTATTTGCCTATTACAATGTAAATAGTGAAAACTAGATAATTATATGAAATTAATCCATTATTTAGTAATATTTCCTCCAAAAGATTTTCAAACCAGATATTAGAATAACATTATGAACTCAAGGTTTGGTTGGGTTAAGTTATTTTTCTATCAGTACCAAGCTCTGTATTGATAGAAAAATATTTATGCAAACCAACCCATAGTTCTTAATATCTTGAATAGACTTTAAATATTTATCAACAATCTATTTTATTATTATAATTATGTACTAATAATACATACTGTTATAGTCATGCAATATTACATTTATATATATATTTTTCTAATCTCTAATTAAACACATAATGAATGAATTACAAACATGTTTGTACTAATATGAAACATTAGGTTGCTACTTTTATAATCTAAAATTTATTTTTTTTTTTCTATTGCGCTATGTGCAGGCATTAATATTATTTTAGTGGACTAAACTTATGTATAATTATTAATTAGAGTTTTGAAATTGGAGATGAGTGTTTTAGAAAAATTGGAAACATTTAATGAATATTATATTGTAGTTTCATCTAATTTATATCAATTTTATAATCCGTAGGGAAGGGGCATAAGGTTAAAATATAATCTTGATAACAGCAATTGATATTATTGTCGTTTTAAAGATAATAATTATAAATATCTCATAGTTTTAATACTTTTCAATTTTGTGATTTTACAAACTCCATATTTTTTATTGATGTTAATATTTTTACCAAATCATACATTATAAAATATAAATGTACTAATGTGAAAATGATGTATAAACAATAATACAGCATTAAAAACCATATACTTAAAAGTTGTTTAATTTCAGTGTACAGATATTTTAATGAATTTTGAAACGAAACTACTGTGTTCATTGTAGAGAATCATATAAAAATAATGAGTATTATATTATACGATTTCTTTAAAAGGCTGTACTGTAGCCTATTATCATAATTTGCCAGTAAAATGGTATTGATCCAATGTATAATTATTGATAATAAATGATTGTTTTTATTACAAAAGTTATTTCTATAAATTAGACATAGTTTTTTTACCATCATATTATTGTTTCTTATTATTTTGAGAAAAACAAATGTCGATGATAAAATATTGAACCGATTATTATGTAAATTGTAACAGAATTATAATTATATTAATCAGTATGTGTTACTGGTTCCTTCCATAGGCGAAGCTAGGTGGGGGCTAAGCTCCACCCCAAATTTTAGATTAGCCTCCCTAATGTATACCGAAGTTACGTACCAACAGTTTAATAGTTTTATATCACTATTCATAAATATATTAGGTACTTAAAGAACATGTATCACAACACTAATTTTTTATTTTAAGTTTAATATGTACGAGTAATCAAAATAATTAGTCTTGACTTGTTTAGGAAAATCCAGAGTTAAAAAAGTATTGATTATTCATCGAGATAATAAGAGTTGATAATGAAACCAAAATTGGAATAGTGTTAAAATTAATTACGAATCCATTATAAATGCATTAGAAGAAGAAATTAATAATAACAAAATTAAATATGGTATTGAAGCTGTTGGTCTTTTAAAAGGAATTAATAAAGCACAATTTATTCTTAATTTATTTGTATTTCATGAAGTTTATTAACTATTGATTTATTAAGTCAAACTTTACAAAAAAAAATATGACATCAGGCCAAGCAACTTCTTGCAATTAATGGTGTAATATCAATATTACAAGACAAAAGGTCTGATAAAAGTTTTAAACTATTGTGGGATGATATCACTAATTTTTCAAAAAAATTTAATATTTGTTTGGATAATGAAGGGTCGTTGAAAAAAAGGAAACCATCGATTCAGTAATTTGGCCATAATACACATAGGTATAGAAAGTGAATAAGTCAAGACAACAATTGAATCAAAACAAATTCTTGAAGAATTTGTCAAATGTTTGTCAAGAAGTATTCAGTTAACACTTTAACAGTAACACTAATGTAATTTATGGTTCATAGATAACTTAACCCTAAAAACCGCCACTGAAGGTAGTTTTGCGGTCAGGAAACGACCAGTATCTATATATAATTCGTGTTTAGTTTGTGTTTCGGATTTGGTCCAAAGTCTCTGACTACTGTTATTTCCTGTATGTCGTATTCTGATTGGTTGATTGTGTAGTCCTTAGAAGAACTGTTTTGGTGAGTGGTGTAACCGTTACAGCTGTGAAAATGAAAACCATTGAAGTGAATTTATATATCAAAACAATTATAGATTTTACTAGATATCTGTGAGTTATTACTTTGATCTTTTCTACTTAATTTAATTATAACATTTTCTACTTTTGAAGTATTCCTATATATTTAAATTATTTTATTATTAAAATAATTTTAAATTATAATCCAGTTCGCAATATACATTTTTTTTTTGTTAAAATTTAAAAAAATTATTGATTAATAATTAAAATAAAAAAAAACACACACCACATTATTGTAAAATCAATACATTTATCGTTCCGCTCAGAATTTAAAACCGTTAAAAAATTCTTTATTATTTCTAAGTAATAAAGTGACCAAGGTACCAAGACCAAGCATACATTTGAAACTTGATTTTTTGGAACTCATTGCTTCCAGAGTCCAGCAAGGGCGTCCGCTGAGCAGGAATTTTTCAAGGGAGTGCAAAATATCAATCCACTCTTCAGTCTAAAACAGAAATTTCAAAAATATTTTTAATTTTAACTTGATGCTTCATTTTATTTGATTTAATTCAACTGAAAAAAGCGAATTTATTTAATTTATGTCAACAATAAATTAAACTATAGTTAAGTTCTTAAATTAATTATAAAATTAAGTTAAAATTGATTTTTTTTAATAAAATGCCCACCTTTGAATACTATCTAAATAGCTAGGTACCTATCTAATAATATTTATATATTAATATATTGTGCCATAAATAAAATAACATTTCGTTATTTTTTTGTATGTGCAAATTGCACTTTGAAAATTACAGTTTTAAATAAATATGAGTATATTATATGACTACGAAAAACAATTTAGTTAACAAAAAAAAATATAATGAACAAATTTGTAAGTGTAAACAATGTAGATAATCGATGGTTTCCATACCTCACGGGGTTTCGCGTTTCGTTTCGGTTGATGATGTGTATAGAGGGTGTCTACCGTTTTTGTCAACACGCATGTTAAGTATTTGGGAAATTAACACTTGTAAAACCATAGTAATTATAGTTACGTATAATAATAATTATTTTTATTCATTTTTGGTTTTCTCAAAAAACTCTGAGACAAGCAACTTGTATAATACCTATTATTATATTTGTATATCAACTATCAATACTTAAAAAGTTTAACTATTAGGTAATTTCCATTAAGCGAGATCATATTATTTTAGCTCCAGGCTGTGTACAGTTATCATCTTTATTATTATGAAGAGTTATTGAATTTAGACGAAAAATGGGTTGTACCTATACCTTTATAACAGAGATGCTAAATTCAAAATTAAGTTAAGCTGGTAGGTATTAAACATTTTAGTCCCACAACCCGTACTTCAAAAGACCTTTTTTCGCTCATTTTCTTATAAAAACTTTCTAAAAATATAAATTTTATAACGCAATGAGCCACCAGTGATCCGTCCCTGGTTAGAAGATTGTATGAATATATATAAATATATATATTATTCCATACTTGCTTACACGTGCACCTATATATAATGCTGCAGGGGGAAGCGGGCTACGGTGTCAAAACACCCCCCTCGAACGTATAGTCCAAAAATATATTATATATGTGAATATCCCCTCCCTCCCCCTCAAGTTTTATTTACATATTTAATTAAAACACCCCCGTTAAATATGCCTGGCTACGCGTCTGGAGTGTTGACCTAACCTGGAGACATCCTGTAGATAAATGTGAACGTATGTGCGGATTACCCATACACGGAATTTTTCACACAATTTCCACAGCACAGCAGTAATTACGGTATTTAACGTGCCAGGTGTTGGCTATTGTTCACGTGAACCACCATGTACAGCAAAAGTCGCAGTATTCGGGTATAAAAATACAGAACTTGTGTTAACCTACGAATATTATACAAAAAAGCTCAATGATGGCTTACATCCAAATATTGGCGATCGTGCTGTGCTCTTGCTTCATACAGGTAAGTTCAAATAAAATAAAATCAATATTACCAATATATACATATAAAACGTGAAGACTAGTAATAGTTACTGGTATTTGGTAATAGGCATCTTCAGACTTCATACATTGTGATATAATATTGAAAATTATTCAGTACTATATTCATAATTCAGCAGTATAATCGTATAGACAGTGTTTATACCTAGGTAGGTACTTACATAACCTACATATATAATATAATATTATATTGTATATAGGTAGTGCATTTATTTTTATAGTTAATGTGTTATTTTCTAGAAACACAAATTTAGTAGGTACCTACTCATAACAACTAGGTATAATTAAACAAATAACTATAAGTTCCTATAATCTATGTATTACTATACTAATATATTCATACTAATGCCAGCATTTTTATGGGCGACTTCAAAATCTATGTAGATGATTATTGGATAATATTAAAGTATATTGTTTAATTTTTTTTAATTAACAGGTAATATTTATTTCACGAGATACTTTATACTTAACCATGATTCATTACTATTATTATCATAACTATTCATTATACTATACTTCAATTTTTTTTACATCATTAAATGTAGGTACCTACGTATATTGTTGCGTATCTTGTCACGCCTTCCTAAAGTTTATATAATCACGTATCTATATGCGGCTATATCAATAAGCACAATTTCAAGAATACGTCTGGTACGATAAATACTAAAATATGCCCGAGTACGCCCATATACGCCTATACCTAAGTATAATATTATTATATTATAAAGCGTAGTTATAATATGTAAATGAAAATTATATATTTATATCAAATCTGCATCAGAGCCCCAACGTTTCGCCGTTATGTGATGTTGGTATTTTTTGTCAAACCACTATAACGACTATCCTAGTCTGAATATTATTCGTTTCTCGGATCTTGTAACCCATTTGGACGTTTTCGTGTTGCAGGATGCGTTTTCAGTGGTAAGAGTCCGCAAAGTGACATCGGCAGCTCCGGTCAATGGCGAGGCACCCTTGCAGTTGGCGGGCGCTGATGACCAGGCGGTTGCGATGCCTCCGGTGAGGAGGACCAAGACGGTGACCAGGGTACCGACTGCGGCCCCATCACCACCAGCCAAGTACCCGCACCTGTCAGCCGTGAAGAGCATGTTCTGGAACGCGTTGGAGAACATCAACCGGGCCAACGAGTACGGCAAGCTAAACTGTAGGGCGGCGAGGAACATGTTGAGTAACGTGCTTATCGACAAACTGTTCTGGTCGTCAGTGGTTGGAGCCCTCAGGAGGCGGGTCAAGGTGACTAATGACAGTAAACGGGCCGTCAGCCATATCCGGATGTGCAACGCGCTCACCACCGCCATCACCAGTCCGAATGCCATGCAGGGCTTCCAGGATGTGGCCAACGAGGTTTACGGCACCGTGTCCCGCATGCAGTCGGACGTGGGCAAGGACGCCCTGCGGCTGGTCACCGAAATGGTCAAGGGTGGCGAGGTGAACAGAGGCCTGGACACGATCACTAGCATCGTGAACAAAATCAATTTCAACCCTAAGATGTTGGTCAAGGGATTCGCCATGCTCCGCAAAACGCTCAACCTCGGCGGCGCAATGCAAATGGGCGGTGGTCTGACCAGGGGCCTCATGTCGCTTACGTCCAAGTTCAACAAGTAGAGCGATGCCTGCATGTTATTGTTTAATGTTATTAAATAAAGTCATCGCGTCAACGAACGCTGTATAATAATATTATCGTTTGTGCGCATGTGTATACCTACTAAATATTATATTTGAGCGTAAGTGACAAAGCATAATATTATAATAATTAATTATATATTATATTATATAGGTAGGATATATATCCGAGCAGCGATGTTCATAATGATATACCTAATATTATTATATTTTATGTTATGCTTTGTAAACGTGTTATTGTTACAGTAATTATTATTGCAATCATATATATATATATATAATACCTACACAACTATTATGGAATATAATATTATTGACGTTACATAAATTTCATTTATTTTTCAAATCATACGATTAGGTACAGGTACATTGATTAATGATAATATTTTAACAAATATATATTATATATACTCCCCTGTAGGTACAGAACGTTACCAATATTAATATATTACATATTTTTGGGGGACGGAGCGGCCGAGCGGTCTAAGGCGTCGGTTCGATTCCTTAGTCACGGGCGGCATTTTTCGTCGGGCAAGTCACGGTGTCCGGAGAACAAGTGCCGCCATCCCCCACCCGGGCATGGCAGATACCTACGGATGCCTCACTTGTAAAAACCCACCACTTCAAAAACCCTACCACCACCACAATACAACCCTGCTAACCGCTAATGGCCGGCATATAATAAAAAAAAATATATATTTATATTATATTGATAAAAATTACATTATTACAATAATATAGGTACCTATACCTGTGCCAATGTAGGAATTTGGCCCTATCTGAATTTAAAAACCCTCCCAATGGGCTGATTGATTGTAAAAAAATTACCATTTTTATAACCTTGAGGAAATGTTGTACCTATTTTAGGTATAAGTACTATTGGTACTTCGAAATTATTTCCACAGTAATATAAAAATGTATAGTGTTTTAGTTGGAACATAATATTATAGTATAGTCATATAGACGTCTTGGCATGTGTGTCTTCAGTGTTTGTTAAAAAGGAATATGGAATATTAATATATAATAGGTATACTATTATATTTCAAGAAGCAAAAAAAATAATCAATATACATGATAAAAAGGGGAAAATTAGGTAACCGCTCTGCCGACTAAAATTGTACAGTTAAATAGTATCTATAGTGTATCGTCATTGAGGAGTAATTCACTGAAATGTATGTCTGTATGTGTAGCTATAGTAGCTACTTATATTATATATGCAGGAGCGGACAGGGAATACAAATTGGCCCCGAGAGAAACAGAATATTCGGCTCAATTTTGGGCTAATAATAAAATATTTATAAGTTATCGGCTCAAGTTCATTCAAGCAACCCACATTTTCTCCGGACCCAGGCGAGGTTCGCCCACCTGCCACCCTAGCCAGGCTACCCATGGGACTAGAGCCGTAAAGGTATATGGAAATCTACGATTACTTCTGAGGCAAAAATTTAAACATAATTCATAAACGATTTTATGTATATGCAAAAAGCAAAGGCAAACAACGACCGAAAATCGAAAAAATTGAGTAGGTATACTTACTCACCCATAAAACCGAGTGGCGTTATTTTGACATAAATATTTGTGTAACTGTGTAGTCTACACCTAGGATACTTGGGTCGTGGTCGGTCGTATAATATAATGTATGAGTAAATCAAGATATAATAATATTATATTATATCAAATTGTGCAGTTGGTGAGTTCGCCGACCCGAGAGGAATAATATAGGTAATATTAGCTTTCACTGCAGTATAGCTACAACGCTTGTCAGCGAAACCTTTTTTAAACTATTTATTTCGGACTTTTAGGTACGCGTAGATGTTTTAAAGAAATATTAATCGCACATCTTGGACCATCGTAGACACACCCTGATCAGCA
>WHPZ01586840.1:0-15788 GCA_016617965.1 Macrosiphum rosae | reverse complement strand
ATTTATCACTACAACTTCAGGTGCTTCTGTAGAAGCAATTTTGTTTACATATTATTATAAATTAACAATCAATATTACCTGCAGTGCTATCAGAAAATGATTTTAACACATTTATTTTGCTTCGTTATTTAATATAAAATAATAATTTAATTATAAATTCAATTGGTTTTGAACTTTAAAAAAAAATTATATATGAATTAAAATCATGAGGTAGGTACCTACATCAATTTGATGATACAATATTGTTGTTTAAAAAGTGTATATAATCAAGCAACATTGTTATCTTTAAAGATTGCGACTCAAAAATTCCTTACGAGTTGTGATGAATAATGAATTCAAAAGAAAACAATGTACAAATAACATATATTATAATTTACTTGTAACTGTCATACAAATGGTATATAAACATAAAATGTTGGTTTAACATTTAACAATGATTATAAATTACACCAATTACAAAAATACTGAAAATCGAATGAAAAGCGTCAAACATTAAAAATTAAAACATACAATCTAACAAATCAAATATATATCACGTTAGATATTTACAACGTATATTATAATAAGGCAGAACATATAATTCCATCAAATGTAATGACAGAAACGTTTAAATTAATTTTCTGTAACTCTATACACTAAATGAGTTTTAAATTGTTTAATGTTTTTAGTACAAAGTTCATCACAATAATATATTATTATATGTATTATTTAACACGTTCGCCGCGTCTCGAGTGTATATTTTACTTTTCTGCAGAATTATATGTCTAGAAATCGTTTGAAAAGTTCAAAACCCAAAGAGGCCGTATTGTCCCCCCCTCTCCCCTCCCCCAAACACAGACATGTTCGCCTCACTCGATTTGCCGGACATTTAAACCGATCGAAACGTTATTAACAGCAAAGTAAGTTAAGGCGAAGTTTAGTATTTGGATATGTAGCTGTTGGTCGGAAGAAAAAAGTATAAAAATACGGGTCGATGTGTCAGACCGGATGGCAAACAGTGGAACCATTATAAAGCGTGCTATATTATTTTGTGTGCCTTATAGATATATGTTGTGCTGTATCAAAGTTAACCGCCACGCATCGATAGCACACTCGTATGTGGAATACGCTCGGCCGAAATACAAACAAGACTCATAAAAGTATATTCCGAGCATTAACGATGGTTGTCGGTGGGTGATATATTCGCAGTGTGTGTAAAGGACGGACGCAATAATAATAATAATAATATCGACGCTTTGGTCTGTGAACCGTTCAATGGTGGGCGATCAGACGAAAATAAATTCAAAAATAATATTATTATTATTCCTTTCTCGTTTTACGTCGAGTACGACCCCACCGGTGCAGGGCTCGGAGACATTTCGTTCGCCGCTGAAAGATCCACACCGTTTTTGTTTGACGTGCCCACTCTGTACAAGCGCCTCGCCGAAAACCAAAAAGACTATTTTAATATTATTATCATTAGAACGTATTATGTACCTGTAATACCTTAGGAAGTTCATAATATTTTGCAGGTATTATACATTCAATAGACTGCTTTGCGACGGTATTGTTACAACCACGCAATATTACGCTACGATATTGTACTTGTACCACTGACCGACTGCTGAGCAACCAAACACAAATCGACGACGATAAATTTATTAATATCACTGCAATGACGGAACATAAATATTCTCATCAAACAGAAACGTCCACAACAGAAATTGCGAAGTGCCTTTCAACGAAAACCGTCATCACAACTCATACAAAAGCTAACCAAAACATTTTTTTATACCCTTCTTCTTCTTTATAAAAAAAAATATATATACTTATTTATTATTCTGATAAACGATAAAAGTAAAATATATTTATCAGGTAGTTAATAATTAGGTATAACTACTTTTTTCATACATAACATTTTAAGGTTTGGTGGCACGGCGTGTGGCCCTTTTAATTCCGTGTAAAAACTGCTATTTCTATCATGGGCAGTGTCGGTTTGGCTAATGATTGGTTAGGTATAGTTTATTGCATAGGCAATGACGGAAATATTGCTTTCCCAAATGAGCCACCGATTCTATCTTTGTCACTCCTCGGATTTTCATCGAGATTATCACCCGATATTTTTATAGAACATCACGAGAGGTCTAACCTACAATGTATCAGTCAGTTTCATTGATTAGAACACCTATACATGTATAAGTATAATAAATATATTATTATATTATAATCAATAATAATAGTTAGTTTATATTAGACAAAACGCCGTGATCTGGATGCTGGACAGTAAAGGGTAATTTTCCAACCCTTCAACCGATATCGAAATATATTCAAACCTTTGGTGCAGCCGTGGCAAAAATATTATTTTTTACATTATTTTATGACATTGAAATACAAATATTTTCTTTAAAATTGTATTCTTTTTAAGTTACCACTTATTTAAATGACAACATATAATATTTTCATTTTCGTATTTCAAAGCAGAATATTTTTCCAGTATTTTCATTTTTCACATGTAAAAATATTGACTGTTGAACGAGTAGTTGACACGAGATTAGTTGTAAGATATTTTATAAGATACAAAGTTTAAGCAAATTTGCACTGTAGTAGTTATACCCTACAAAATATTGCTTTGATATGATTGTATATGCAGTTTCATATCGCCCAAAGTTTCACTGCTAGTCGTCTCACTATGGAGTTTCCATCTATATACCACTATTGTTAATATTTCTTATGCAATTTCATTAGAAATTCATATACGCCCGTTCTTTACTACGGACCATTCAGTCGTCCTTAAGGTAAATCCATTGGCATATAATAATAACAGTCCTGTAAAGTATTTGGGTAAAAGTATTCAAATATTTTTTTTAAGCATTGAATAACTTTTTTAATACTTTCAGCATGAAGTAGTTTCAATGGTATTTTAAATATTATTTTTGTATTAAATACTTATTTGTAATGGATACTTTGGTTTATTTTCAAACATTTCATTTTTATTCGAAATATTTTTTTGGAAAAAATGTTATTGCCTACGACAATAATTATTATTGAATAATAGCTATTTATTTAGTATTCTGTATTTCTGTGTAAGCCGAATCGTATGAAGTCCAGAAGTTTGTAAACACCAGGATTTTTCTAAACATAGATATAAAATATTATGCCAAAAGTATTTGAAAATTATTCCAAATACTATTTGTTGGAGTAGTATTTGAAATACTTTTTAAAAATATTCTTTACAGTACTGAATAATAATAAATCGGTTATTAAGCATTAATTTCGTTTATATGTTTAATTATTTGTCATTTAATGGTATTTTTATAAAGGTTTTTACGAATAGCTATAAACCTTTATTGGTATAACACGTCGTATGACTTTAACAATCTATTTTCAACAAAGTAGTGTAACAATTAAAATTATATGACTTGATAAATAAAGAGGTAATATAAAAATACAACCTGTATACTTGCATAATATTTTATATTTATTGAATCAAAAAAATCTAATACCCTCAAACAATAATATTTATACCTAAGTTAACCTAACCTAACCTAAGCAACTGCAAAAGTAAAAAATGTCCTCTATACATTAAGAGGACGCCACACCCGCATGTGTTCTGTCTGTCTTACAAACGCTTAACATAACAAATTTACGCTCAGTTATTCATGTTTAATGCCGTTAGTTTAAAAATTAGAGTGAATCGACCTATTATGAAACTTATAAAATCGGGAAAATGGAATAAACATTGAGGAAATATGCCCTCTTAAATAAAATAATAAGCTGAGATACGTTTAAAACTGTTACGATTTATAATGGATTTCAAATTGTAAACACTGGTCGGGTCCGTGCAGCTGTCCTATTCTGTCACGTTTGCATTTCTGGCGGCGAGCAACGGCTTCTACGATAACCGCGGTAACAATAAGTTAATGAAAACAGAGTACAGACCATGTCTTCGGTAGTCTGTACTTTAGGTTATAATGTTAAATATAGTGTAAGCACTAAGCTCCCGTTAACTGAGGGAAATAGCGTCATGGGTCTATGCGGTCGGGTAGCTCAGTGGTAGAGCAATCACCCGGCAAGTGAGAGACTCGGGTTCGATTCCCGGTCCGGCGGCTGGATTTTTGAAGTTATTTCCCCTGGACAAGTTAACAATAGTTCCCCGTCACTCGTCAGGCTGCAGAAACGCCGTTGGTCCGATGCACTGCCAACCATTATTGTCGAGTTTGACTTCTCCCAGACGATTTTATGTCTGAACTATTGTTTGATTGGTCCACATTCTGCACGATAAGTGGTCGTTTCGTAGATTCCATTTGCTCGGTACTTTCTGACTTTCTGAGTGTGCAATATCTTGCAGTACCTAAGCTTCATTTGCAGGCTACGATTACGTTGAATCGTGGTATTGGTGGTTATAGGTGACGAATCTGGGCTATCGGGATCTTCCAGAATTGTATGTTATAGTCTAGTCATGCCACGAAGGAGGCCAATCAAAAATGACCGACCTAGGAAATCGGTGATCGTGATGGCCATCTTATAATGTATGACGAGTATGTATAGCACACAGACGGCCCGAAGATGACTGTTGAAGACGCCTGGAAGGCTCTCGTGGGTAATCTGGGACCATAATTCTTGGATACTGCACGACGAGAGTTCCGGCGGGTAATACCAGAAAAGATGCTGATGTAAAAAGTCGAAGCATTTTCATCATCTTAAAAGGTGAATAGTGATGAAGGTCACACAAAATAAAACACATTATACAATCAATACATTCGTCGCTCCACTGAGAATCTAATATTAATATTATTAGTACTAGGTATCTATTCGGTGTGTAATAATAATATGTGACTTTGGGGGCGGCGGCGATGGCTTTTCGAAAAACCGGGGAACCCTCATTTGTTAGAATCAGCCCTATTTCGTACTCATGTATTTTGTACCTACAGTATAATATTATAATGTATCGTCTCGGCTGAGACCTTAATAGTATGTGTCATTATTGTCGCGGTGTACGCGATACGCTATACCTATTATTATTATTTATTATAGGTGTTAGACGCCGCCGATTTCTGTCCTCCGGTCGATGGTCGGGCCTTTAGGAGAGGGGACGGGCGTTGGTCGGTGGTGGGTCACGATTGCGAGAGTCGGCGTGTGCTGCTGAGTGGAGTTGATGTCGACGGGGTCGAGGACGATGACAGAGGAGTGGGTCGGATTTGTCGGAGAAGGATGGGTGGGCGTTCTACACGTCAGCAACCGCGGCCGTGTCGACTGAATGAATAAATACATATCGTCGAGTTTAAGATTCCCGGACACGTACGCCGTCTCCGCCAAACCCCGTCTCGGGCACATATAATATTATATACACTCGCGAGATCACCATTATACGGTGCTGCGCACTTGTAACATTTTTGCAGCTCCGTAACGAAGCGATGTCGTATTCATAGTATTATGTGTGTAATGATATGATATCGCCTCAGTGATCTTGAGACCGATACACATATTATGATTCTTTGGCACACGAATTACTACGAAACATATTATATCGTAATGATTAATCACTACGCGTACATACCGACGTAATAAAGTGGCTCAAATTCTCGACTATTCGAAATAAAATTTTTGTTTATAAAAATATGCAGCCGAAAATTCTGTTAAAAATCGAAGGATTATGAAAACCGTAACCTTAGAAAGTCCAAACATTGACTGAATAACATTCAAACTATATGTTAATTAACAATAACTAACGATTATGCCTATGGCTTAATCTTAAATATGTGCATATGGGAAATATGGAAATAGATAATAATGGATCATTAATGGAACATTTAGGTCTCAATGATGGTTATTATTAGTTAATACGTAGTTGGTTGCCAATGATTATGTAATTATTATTTAATACTACGGTTGAAATTCCTGTACATTATTCAATATAAGACACTCAAAAGTCCCGAGTACAAAGACAAAGTAGTTATTTATAATATTTATTGTATGGATAACGAAAGGAATGAACTGAGATGAGCTGATAGCTTGTATACTGTATAGTGTATAATATGCATATACTGGGTAATTTTAAAAAAAAGGGGAAACAAAAGAGAAACCGCAACTTATGATTCCAAAGGAATTCATTTTGAAAAATCATTTGGTCAAACATTCGTGGGCTACCTTGGTCCTACTTATTTTAATTCTATGCCTATTATTACAAAATAAAAAATATTCTAATGCCAACATTTCAGTTATAAAATGATTGTTTATGTCTCTAGATTAATAACTATTTTGGATCTGTAAATTAATATTTTCAAATCTATTTTATTTTATTTGTTTTGTTCATATATTTATATCTAAGCATGTACCTATAATTAGTTTATACATTTTCAATATAATATTATGAAAATAGTAGTATAATATAAATAGTAATATTATGCTTACAGAATGTAGATCCTTTTAATCAATCTATTTAACACCGAAATAAAATTATATAATTTACAGCTATCTGAAACTCCTCTTTGAGTAAAATTTAAAGTGGTTTTTGTATCAGTATTGGATATAAGGATCTATAGGATGGGAAGTTAATATCTGTATAATTATACAATGGATGATACACCAAAGATGTTGGTCCCCATTTTTTTCTTAAATAATTGATTTAATCAAGTTTTGATTTTAAGAATTTTCAAGTACCCTTTTTTTCAACATATAACTAATAGTTTATAGCTATTTAACTGTGTGTACTAAAAATAAAAGGTTTGGAAGATAAGAGCTAGGTCTATATTTATACTAAATGTACAGTTATTAATATATATTATTTATTAACATTTTATAAGTTGTAAAAGAGATATTGTCTTAAGTAAACTAAAATAATATATATTTAATAATTTTGTAGTTTTATTATCCTTTAATAATTCAGAAATTACTTGTTCAAATTTTTATCTAAATACATCAATATTTTCTAAAAATCATCTGCTCAATAATCAATAATGTACATTAAGAATGGTTGGTTCTCATTTGAATAAAACAAAATTTCCACCACCAAAAGACACACCTTAAATGGTATAAAAATATTAAGTATTTAAAAAACACGGTCTTTAATTTTAAAATTCAAAAATCAGAATTTGAATAGATATTAATTATTGAAGGAATAAATGGGATCAACATGCTTGGTGAATCACTCTGTATATGAATGCGTTTCTATTTGGCTCTTCCTGTTCTTATAAAGTGGAGCTGTGAGGGGTGTTGAATTTATTATTTGTCTGTAAAAAAAATCAGTAAAATGTCAAATTTATATTTTATCGTTTTGTTATTTTTTTAATTTCACCACGTAAAGTAATAAAATATTATTATCCAATGAAGCTTAAATTGTCGTTCCACGCATAAAAGACATAGTCACCATTAAAACTATAAATATATATAAACGCATTGATGGAAGCATTAAACGACACTAAAATACATTTTAATATTTAGTTACCATGAATGTATAGGCGGAACTGTTAGTTATAGTTTTCCTCCCGTTTCTCCGCTTAATTAAATAAACACTGTCTTCTCATAAATAAAACAAATAACAATTTAATTCCGATTGTCCGTTTTAATTTTAGAATGTATTTAATATTATTCTCCAAGATTGATGGTAGTATACTCTCACTAATTATCATCAGACGTGATGACATAAAAACGATGTATATCGATTATCATTTAAACATAAAATTAACATTGTACTATTCATTTTAGAACTGTTGTATCATCACTATTGTTATGAAATAATTGTGAGGTATCGATGCGAATAAATTTGCTGTTTTAAAATTCATTTATACGTAATACCGAAGCTATAAAACGGATCGGTCGTAATTTTTGGGAATAGTTTTTTGGCAGCCCGAACCGAAGGTCGTAAAACCGGTGGAGAGAATCGAACGAGCCACCCGGCGACGCAGACATACACCCACACACCCACACACACACACATATATATACAACAATAATAGCGTATATAACAATAATAGCAAACTTGCAGAAAACAATCCCATCGTTCTGGACACACACGCACAGCGTATTTTCAACGTTTTCCACAGCGTTCGGGGCTGATTTATACTGTAAAAAAGCGCAACACGACACTTTTACTCCCTCTCTCGCAAATCCGCCGTCCAATCCCACTCGATACTTGTCCGCACTCAGTTGTCCGCCGTTATTGCGATCCGACATAAGACTGGTTCGATATATAGAGGATAAAACGAACAGGAGCTTTATATTATTTACACTACTCGGGGGGGAAGAAAATAAAAAAAACGTACCTACGGAGCGAGTGAACAGCGAACACCGGCAATATACGTCGTGTTATATATCTCAGAGGAAAACGGTAAATAATAATAATATATAATGACGCGTGCTTGGAGAAATCGATTTCGCCACGAGCGCTGCTCTTACGTCTCGACACCGAATGCAATCGACGAAAAAAAAAACGTAGAACATTATATAATGATCTCCGGACAATTGTCATTGGTTTATCGCGATATTCATAGTATATATTTGATTCGCGAGACCGATTAAATTCTGATTTTAAAAATATTATTTTAGAACTCAATAATAATGGACGAATATTCAATCCGATCGAATTTCGCCACGAGCGTAATTGATAACGTTTTCTAGTGAGACATCGCTCGAAAATTAAATATCAGATTTTTCACGTTGCTCGCCGTGGTGTGATATTCTCCATACGCAGATGACTCAGTGTAGTTGACGCTTAACACATTCGGTTTGCACACGCAATTCTGCTGCTAAAACGCGTCCCCTTAAGCTTTGAATCGTAGTAAATTGTAGACTTTGAACTCTCATACATCTGTATATCACGCGAATAACCCCTCTAATATAATAATTTATCGAAATATTATTATTACGCATAAACATAACCAATAGAAGCAGTGATTGGAAATTGTGCTGTATTATATTGCAGCAGTGCATAGACAAGACTTACTAATCAGTTTACGTAGATATTCGATTGCTCTTTAACCTATTGACATAATATAATTGTGAGTATACACAAATTGTTGTATCATATGGGTACAAAGTCAAACAAATAAGTATTCATATTATAATTTACATCGACGTTGAATGAAAATAAAGAAATCGTACCTTTTTAAAAAATATTTAAAAACTTAAAAATATTTTATTAAAGAAGATTATGAGAATATCAGACGGTTAGTATAATAGTATATGGACAAAATACGAGCATAGGTATTAATACGTGATTTGTTGGTTTAATCTGACTATAGTATTGTATAGAAGCAAACTAGCAATAAATTAAAGTCATTTTTGTATTCTCTATTAACTAATTAATTGACAGATACAATACGTTTGTTACGGCGCATACCAAACGGCTCCCATTTAAAAAGGTTGTACGAAACAGGTAAATTCCCAAACGGCTGACGGTAATATCGGTATACCGATTTGCGGTCGATATACCGTATACCGTATACCGTTGTATAATTTAAACTGAAAATGAAAAAAATATAATATACATAAATTATAGATACACCTAAATCGAATAAAAACAGGGGCTCATTGGAAACATCGTTTTCTTTGAATGAAATAACACTTATGGATTATATAAAAAAAATTGTGCCTCAAAAATTTCCCGTATGTATGATTTTCTTATATTTTAAATTTTTACATATATACATACATTTAATAACATTTAGTTCAAAATATACGATTTTTATATATTTTTTATAATTTACTTAGAATATAACCTTAAAAAAAACATCAACAAATTTTTAACCACTCCTCTTTTGAGATAGTCCTAAGTCGGAAGTCTGTATGAAGTGGGAAGGAATTTGAGTTGTAAAAACCCGGAGCCGTTTGGGACTTTACCTGTTTGTAAAACCTTTTTTGACGGGAGCAGTTTGGGAATTGACCTTTTTGTAAAACGAGAGCCGAATGAACTACGTATGTTGTTAATGTCAACAATTATACAATGAATTCACTTAAAATCAAGATATTGAAAAAAAACGACGTTATTTTATAGTTGATGTTCAATCACATAGGATTGAATATAATATATATTGTAAAAGTTCTCGAGTAATTTAATTCTGGATTTAATAATTGTCAAGTGTGTTTAAGCAAAGAACAAAGAGAATATTAATAAGGTAATATTAATTAGAACTCACAAAAAAAATATGCGTATAATACTTAAAAATAAAAAAAATATTTTGTAGCATTATCTTAAATATTATCAATGTAGTGAATTATATTTAATGAAATAATAAAGAATATAGTATAGAATTTAGTTTATAATACCTTTTTGGGTATTATAGAATATTATTTTAAAATCTAAATTATAATACCTACATATTACATATTATTATTTTATAAGGCTTTATAAGTCGTTTTCTTACTAATTCCAAATACAACATATTATATCTGATTCATCTATTTAGATAACTAAACAATAAAAGCAAAAATTTTACGACAGTGAATAATACACAACATTCAAATTTAACTCATAAACAATAATTAGATAACGATGTAAAATAATAACAATTTTATTTTTCAAATTATTAACTCAATTTCATTATAATTTAGTTTTAGCACTATTTCAATGACGTTACGGTGTTGTTAATATTTTATTTTTAAAAGTGTTTTTGTTTAATGATAACACACATACGAGATTAAAAATATAGTATAAATTATTTTTTTTTTTACTCTTTGCCACTCCATATATATATCATAATTTGATTAGGGTTAGAACTTTGAAAATCAAAAAACTGTATATAGGTATGTTATACAAATTATAAAAGGTACAGGACATGTACCATATCACATAAATTAAATTTTCTGTTTATAGCCACGAAGAGGATTTCAGGTTTGGACGAGAACAGGTGGGAGCATGGAAACACATGGTTTCATATTATTATAAAACAGATTAAAACTGTTGAGTCACAACTATAACATATGAAAACAGATCCCTTCAGGGTTTAAAACAAATACAAATAAAAAATGATAATTTTTACCTTAAGTATGATATAATAAATTCGTAATTTATAAACCGCTTTAATAATAATAATAAAGCGGGTAAGTGGATATCGCTCTGCTGTACAGTAGGTCAATGTACAATGAACTGTATTAAACTTGAATTCAATAACATAATATCATTGTATAAGAAAAACGATTCTGAGAGGAGACGGTTTGTCAGTCTGGATATTGTTATTATTTATTATAGCCTATAAGTAGAATTATTATTATAATATTATTATGATATTTTATTATTTTTTATTCGTTTCTATGGTGCATATAAGCAATAAAGCGTTAGAAATTAAAATCCCATTTTTGGCGATTTTTCGTAGTTTATCGGTAGTTTATTCCGTGGCATTAAATAACTATTGAGAAAATCTAAAAATAACCTCTCTAAAGTACTATCTTGATCCAATTTTCTAAAATTTAAGGTACTATAATAAAATATTATTTTGTACTCGAACCACTCCTTCTGGTAGAAATTTTGTATATAGGATAAAGAAAAAAGTAAACACCATTGTAAAACCACTAGTTTCCCCGCTCCGCTTAGAATCTAAAACTATACAGTTGTAGCGCAAATAATTTAAAATTACTTTTTTTTTTTTAATTATCTGATCGAAATCTCCAATGTGTAAACATGACTAATCAGCAGACGCTACGCATAACATTTATGAATTACTATAAGAGCTACAACTTAACAAACAAATCATCCCTATCGTATTGTATGAATATGCTCGTAACATAATGTCAATGTTTCTGATTTGATGTGCCATAAGTTAAACATTTGAACAGTAGGTATATTATGTTGTAATTCTGTGTATACAAAAAGCGTTTGCAGACGAAAAATGAATATCCGGCAACATAAAATCAATAGATTCATCTCCTCTAAGTATGGGTTATAAAAAAACATATCACATTACAATATAGTATCGTTGTTTAAAAAAAAAATATTATATGAAACTCGTAAAAAAAAATGTATCAATCTGAAAAAAGTAGATGGCATAATTATAATGTGCATACATCGAATTAATTTAATATTCTTATTGTTCTCAAAAAAACTTCACACATTTTTCAAAATTGAATTGTTTTAAGGTAATTGTTAGACTAATCATCTGCTATTCATATTATAATTCAAATACATTACTTTTTACAGTCGGAATGAACAAATTATATAGTTCATAATTATATTGTGTGTATAATATTAGTATATAAATACAGAAATTATATTTGAATTCCATATGATATTGTGAATAATTAACACTAAATAATAAACACTTATATCTCAATTTGATTTTTCAAATTTCCGATAAATGTTATGAAAAAAAAAATAAAAAATGTGTAATTTACTAAACATACAATGTACGTACGAAACGATAATTTATTGTGAGTACCTACAGAGGTAGATAAATTGGTATACTTTGAATTGAAATCGTTTGGCAAAAATCGTAAATCGCATGAACTCGTGATGTTTAAATGTTATTAAAAGAGATTATTTTTCAAACTATATATTTGAACTTAATTTCATGCATGTTTATTGTGTGTGTGTGTGTTCAAAATGCACGACCAATTTTTCCAGGAATAGCTGCTTTGTCGTCAGTTGAAATTTCTTAGTTTTATTAAAAAAATAAATAGAAATCAAAGCACTTTGAATTATTCTAACTTCGTCCGTTTCATACATTGCCGGAAACTTGGTACCTATTAAAATTAACAATACACGTCACATCACACGTGACACATAAGCCTGTAAGACTTATGTATAATAGTGCTATATAGCAATATGGTCTCCTAATGAAAACTGTTCCTTATTATGCTCTCGCATACCTCCTGTATTTACCCAAAATATTGATTTCGGTTCCTATCACCAACTTTTGAATGCAGGAATATTTAATATTCGTGTTATATATATTTTTACTTATTTTATTATAATAGGTACTCGTATATTTTCAAATAGCGCTATTGTCCAGTTGTAATGTATGTATAACAAAGAAAATGTATGAAAAGAAAAACAATAGATCAAGTTACCGTTTTTATTTCCAGAGTAAATAAACTCAATTGAAATCCCGCCGATACGATACCCGGATACCAAATCGAAAAACCTACAGATTGCGTTTTAAAATCATTAAATTGGACGGTTTTATATCGGAAGACGACAATTATAAACATTATGCACTGTGCCTGTTGATATTTGCATGCTCATCGCCTTCCATTGACATGGACGATTTATAATTTAAAAGGGAACAGTCAGCGTAAAACTGTATTGTCTCCGACTAGTGTCTATCACATACTTTTTATAATATATACCAAACACGCTACTAATTTTGTGGCCAAACGTCTTGAATATGGTAAACATTATAACCCTTTATGGCAATCACTGCGAAGGTGTTCATCAAGTGGCCAATACTAATATGTAAATTATTGAAGTACTTATATTAATTTATGAGGACTTCACTTCAACCAGTGACATTTTCACAAAAACCATATTTTCTCAATGACAAATTCGCGTATTTTTAATAATTAGTTTGGCTGTATGCCATTTTGCACAGTTTGAAATGATTTCTGTAGTCTATGTACGTGTGATTTATTACTTGATTACCAGACAATGATACATTGAAATCCTGTACCCAGTAAGTTATTGTGAAGACAATGGTCAATGACTACCTATATGTGTAAATGCATCACAGAAACCAAAATTGTTCATTTATTGATTTTCGACAAGATATACATCCATGTGTAATACAATGCTGAACACATTATTATATTGTTCAACGTTTGTATTGAAATATTATTAGATAATAAGTACTAAATTATCTAAAATAAGTAAGTAAATATTTTCATATCTCAATGATGACCTCTCGGAAAATGTTCACGTTTATAAAAATCCTTGGTTAAATTTTTTTTAATTTAACCAACGTTATTAATTTAATGAATCTAATAATATTATATTATTAAGATTATGATTTTCAAGAAAATCCAATATCTACAAACTAAACACAAATAATGTTTATAATATACGCCTTATAAAATACTTTATTTGGAAAATTTGAAAATCTTAATTAAAAAAAATATTCATGTTTTAATTTACATTTTAAAAACATAAATATTATGTCAATAACAGAGTATCATTATTAACCATAGGGTATTCAAAGAAAAAATAATAACAGGCAGTTGATTAAACTATTAAAACACATTTTCAACCCGTAATTAGTTTCGTTCTTCATTTATTTTCCTCGGTATTTATAAAAAAAATATATTCCATAACTCTCTAAAACTATGCGTTAGTACATTTACTAATAAAATATAACAAGAAATAAAATATAAAATGTGTAGGTACATAATTAATTTGTTAAAACAATTTGAAACAAAAAAATATAGTTTACATACATATGTATATACGATGTACCCGATGTACCCACCGTAAAATTGATAACATCCGCAAAAAAACTATTTCCGAACAAATGTAACATATTTACGTATATTATTTTTAGAACTTAATATATTACAAAGAGCAGTGAAAAATAACTAAGAGCTGTGCAATTCATAATAAAAAAGATAGATCTTTATGATGCCAAAAATGAATCATAAAAGGTTTTCAACATCACATAATGCTTTTCAGTAGAATATAGTGCATGTAGGATTTTAAGAAAAGTTTAAATAAATGAACATGATGTAAATTGCAACCAAGACTAAGTTGGGCAAAAAATGAAATGACCTCTTGGGAATGGTATAGACACTAGTAAGATTGGCCCAAGGATATATTTACTGTACAAAGGAAACAGGACAGAAAATATGTTATGTAATAAAAATTTAAAATATATTTAAATTAATAACCGAATTTTATTCTTCTTCTTCTTCAAAAAAAAAATATAAGTCAAATTTACCAAACTTTTAGGCATGGATGAGACTTAATTAATAAAAGTTACTATTATGGTACTAGTTTACTAATAATACGAATACATTTCTATTAAAAAAACAAAACATAAAACCGCAACCTATTTTTTTAAAAATAAAATTCCAATTTCGACTAAAAAACTTTTAATGTTCATCAACGGGGGACAGTGCACGCCAAGAATCGAGATAGGTATGACAGAAAATATATACAATATTATTAATATTATGTATATTGTTTATTTTAAGGCTTCTACTTCAATGACAAACAAATCACATTATTACAACGATGACATACATACGTGATATTAGGTAAACAACACAATATACAACTACCCAACACTAACATTTTATTACTATGGCATATTTACACTCAAGAGACGAAACAAATCATTGTTTGAATGAGATAACATGGACTTTTAATAAATAATTAATAATATAATTTGTGTAACACAGTAGCACCGAATCGTTTTAACAAATAATGTATGGTATAATGTTGAAATTTAAAATCGTTATAAAATAGTGGAATATTAATAATTGATGCTATCTTTTTTAATACTATTTTAACAGAACATACCGACCAGTTTACCTCTAAACTGTATGAAATATTTTTTAATTTATAATTTTTTAATAACATAATAACTCATGTATTACAGAACTATCAACTAGTAATACAGAGTGGTCAGTGGAAAACGGATGTTTTTGAAATTGGTAAAACTGGGAAGGGCATTGTCTCCCAAGGTTGCTGGCACTGTTATCTTGTAACTCGGGAATGTAATTTTAGTAGTCATGGACAAGTGGAGTGTTGAGCATTGCGTTTTTGCTGTTTCCGAATTTATTCGAAATGGCGAGTCAATTATTGTATCCACGCGACGTGCTTTCCGTCGTCGGTTTAAACTTGGTGTACGTGACATTGTTCCAGCGCGTAACACAATTTTGCGGTGGGT
>WHPZ01586839.1:0-27640 GCA_016617965.1 Macrosiphum rosae | reverse complement strand
TTTTGTCGTGTATAGAAAATGCAAATATAAAATACCAGTGTTGTCATGTATATACGTTCATTTGTTTTAGAGTTACACCAAATCCAAAATCGATTTTGTGGAAAACCGATTTTGCGTAAAAATTCCCGTTTTTCCTTAATTTTTATGTTGTTTTTCCCATCGCTTTTGAAAAGTATTGGGACTTTTAAAATTTGACCTCCCGAATGCACCAACTAGATTCACTTTTCCATCGAATAAGATACTGTTGAAGAAAATCGAAGCAGTTTTACTGCCCCAAACCGTGATGACAGAAACAAAAAAAAAAAAAAACACACATCATTGTAAAATCAATGCATTCATTGTTTTACTCAGAATCTAAAAGCGATATACCAATAAAACTGAATTTATAATTTAAGTTGAGGAGCCTCATCAAAAAATTAGGGCCTGGCCTCAACATTTCCAAGTTGGGCTCTGTACTCCACATACAATTATATAAAACGTAATGAACTTCAAGCCAGATCTTTGTTATATACATGCAATTTGCCATATTATACAAGTCAATTAAAATTGAAAGTAAACAAGTTAACAAGCGTGAGATTAGAGCGTAGGTACATTAACGTCTGGTACACGAAAAAATATGTCCGTACCTAAACATTACATAGATTATCTAGATCCAACTAGGTAGGTTTAATTCTATAATATGCCATTACATATACCGTAAAAAACTATGTTTTTCATATGATAAAAAAATTATACTTAATTACCTAACTATTGTAAACGTATGTCTTATAGATAATCATAGTTATAGTTAGAAAATTCACATTGTATAGGAATTAATATGTATTTTTGGTTTTAAGTGTTTGCTGTATTAGCTGTTGAAATTAGCTGTTGTAACTCATTTACCCCACCGTAAGCCTGCATAACATGCTTAACAGCGTAAATAAATCACCCCTGTGAAATTGGCAACACAACATTAACAGCCTAACAATTTACCAACACATTTGTTGGATATAGGTTGGATCGATGGCTGCTAATGTTGCGTTACCGAGTACTGCGCAGAGGTAAGTTAATGATTATAATATTTTTACACGTCAAATTTTATCTTTATCGTTATTGATGTGATAAGAAAAAAATAGTCTGTGACTCTCTCCTGTGTCAGTACTATACCAGTACCTATATTATAGGTCGTCTTTCCAAAAGCGTGAGAGAAAAACGGTCTCTTGCAGAACTGTGATCATTATATATTATTATATTATATAACATGAGACCGTCGAGGAAGCGCACAGTCTTGACCCACGACGCTCCCCGACGGGAATCGTTTTTCGAATGCGATCTTATAGGTTACGTTAGATAAACTGTAACTACCTAACTATACCTACTATTGCGTTCGAATATCATTTTTCTAACGACAACGACCGAATATAGCCACTTCCCGGCGCCCAAGTGAGCGAAGCGAGACGAGCGCACACAATACTCCGTCTAATTATCCGTCCTGCTTTTGTTTTTCGAACATCCGCCCGGACGCTTTCGTATCGCGTGAAATCTCCGCCTACACACCGAGACTTTGCATTCGAATCCCGAGTGTTATATTATTGTTATTTATGTTTATTGTTTACATATCTTTGGTGCCCTGTCAAAAAGGGGTTAATTTCGATATTATATATTATGTTTTAATATAGGTGCACGTTCTGATCTATATAATGTAGTATAGGCGGACAGCCGGTACATAATAGTATCTTGATTGATATAAAAAAACAACTTTGAAAAATATAACAGTATAGCTGTAATAGTGGTATTGTAGTCGTTTTATGTATAGAGAATAGACGTACACACGGGACCAATAGAAATGTCGACGAACTAGAGCAAAAACAAAATACGATTACAAAAATAGTTTAATATAATACTATTATTGTATTTTGACATAAAATTACATTAGGTACCTAGGTACATAAAAACGCTTTCGCGGATAATATTACAATATTATATTCTCCAAAAGAAAATACGCTCGTTTTGTGCACTGTTTTTCAAATGCAGTGTGCTGTAACGTCTTAATGAAAATCATCGTATCGTTGAACTTTGGATATTAAATTATTATTGTATTATGACGAATGGTAGTAGGTATTTCGTTATACCGTCCGTCATAGGCGAGAAAACAATATAATGATCGTGAGAGAAGGCATTTTTGTGTAACCTTGCAGGGGGTATTATATTGATAAATTGATTATTGTGGAGATTCTCCGAAAATGTGCGATTATAATTTTGGGGGTGAAGGCTGCCGTAGGTCATTTGTAGTTTGGAAAAAAACATAATATATATATATATATATAAACATGAAATCGATACGTATCGGATTATTTTAACAACGGACGTACATTATATTTATTGTTACATATATATTAAATAAATAGAAATAAATAATAATATTATATCGCTAAAAATATTTTTTATGTATTTTTAAAATGTATTCGGTTTTTTGTTGATTTTTAGGTATATATAGGGAGGTACCTACGAAATTACTATATATTTGGAATCGATTAGATCCTCATAATTATATGTAAATATATTATAAGGTTTAAAAAATTTCAACTTATATAGGTACTTATATAAGTTAAAGTTATAAAGCACAATTGGTCTAAATATTTTCAGTACGATTGATCTTCAGTAGAATGTTAAACTAACGAAAACATTTCATTAAGTACCATAAACTAAAAATGTTTGGAAAACAATAAAGTCATCCAAGGCACTGTGATTCGAACGATAGTTGCAAATAATCTATTTTGTGCAAATTCTGTAAAATTTTTAATTTTGTGTTGGTATATTGTAGGTACCGTTATAACTTATATACGAGAATCGTAAAATAATATTATAATACTATTTGTTGTACGTTTCGCACATTGATCTAAACTCAAATACTCAATATCATATTATTATTAAATTATTTATTCGAATTTTTCGTTATTCTGTTCGTTATAATATTATAGAGGATTTGAGTGGATACGAAAATATCGCACTCTACTATGTGCTCTGCATATATAATTTCAAACACGTCACGATTCGAAATGTACAGACAAATTTGACGCGATTCCAAATCCTATTTTATTTTAACCTCTCGGGATTGCAGGTATATATGAGTACGCGTTTGATGTGTAAATTTCCAGGTCACGGAATTTTTATTTCCATCGTTTTTAGGGTTCCGTACGTTTCCCTACGGAAGCCTATTACTTTCGCTCGGCTGTCCGTCTGTCCGTCCGTCCGTCTGTCGCCAGGTTGTAGGTATCTCATGAACCATGAAAGTTAGAAAGTTGAAATTTTCACAGATTATGTATTTCCGTGGATGCTATAACAACAAATACTAAAAAAAAAGGGATAGGAGCAACCCCGGGGGGGGGGGGTGCTAAAACGGGAATTTTGGGATTTCAGATGGAAATTTTCGTTTATAAATAGTTACCACGAGTGACGTCGTATTGTTAATTAATGGTTGCCATGAGTGACGTCGTATACAAAGATTCGTTTTATATATTTCAATACAGAATTATAGTGAATCGTTTTAAGTTACAAAATTATTGGTACGGAACCCTTCGTGCGTGAGTCCGACTCGCACTTGGCCGGCTTTTAATTATTATCATTCATATTTCCATTTATGACGCGCGAGCGCGCGTTTGTGTAAAGGCGGTGTACAGTGATATTGTAAAATATTATCGCTTTACTTCGAAACACGAACAAAATGTACAAAATAAGTATCGTTCCGTTTTCATTATTATTACTATTATTATTCCTAGGTACGTGATATTTGAGTGGGCGTGCGCGCTCGCGTTTCACCATTATATCTATTCGGTTGCGCGAATCGTATAATGACGCGTGTGCGTGTGTGGTGGGCGGTGGTCGCATACGGTTTTCGTACTTATCGTTATTATTATTTTTATTATTATTATTATTGTTATTGTTATTATATTATACGATCATTATTGAGGCCGTTGAGGTCGAAACGTTTAATGACACCCGTCCGATGTATATATAGGTATAGCGAAATCTACGTTAATTCTAAAAATAATAGGTAGATATAGGTATACACCTACTATTTTCGCAACGCGTCTATACCGCATCATCGCGACGGTATATATTTTTTTAGTTTTTCATAATCGTTGAACATGTTTCCCGGCGAAATCCGTTCGTGGTGACTTTAACGCCGTCGAATCGCTCACCGCTTCGCTGACCGTACCGCTGCGATACACAAATTATTATTATTATTATTATAAGTAGGTAATATAGCTACATGTGGCACATAGTCGATAGCTGTGCGTTTCGAGGCCACCGTCCTTGGACTGAGTTTGACTACGAAATCGATATTTTTTCGAATTTCGTTTGCCTACCGTTCGCACTTAGCATCGAGTATAATATACAACAATATTAATAAATGTATATATTTAATATACTCTAACTATATTTATAATAGGTTTACACTGCAGTATGTGTATAGCAGCTACTACTTTAAGGACTGTTTTCACGGTTAGCTGGCAATAAAACCGAAACCAATAAGTGTGTATATAATATGTAAATTGTAAATTTTTTATTTCCCATTATGGTAGTGCAGTTCGAATTATCAGATATTTTTTATGTTATTAGCGATTAAATATAAAGTTCGCATGCCAATATGTTTGGAAGTTTTCCGATTACGTACCGAAATTACACTTATTTAATGTCCCGAACGCATCCCAAGGAAAAAAGGATAAAAGTAAAAAGGCCAATAGGTGCAATCATAGCCTAAGACACCCAAATATATATTAGATAATAAGTTACTATATAAATGCTTTCTTCAATGAGGCATACAATTTCATAATAACGAGTATTAAGCAAGATTGTTTCTCAAATTTGACAAATACTAAGATTTGTTGTACCATTTAAAGAGTGTGAGTAAATACAAAAATTAAAACCAACCTTTTTACTGTAAAATATTAAGTTGATTTCGTACTTATATAAATCTAAATAAATTAAAATATATTCCTCAAGTATATTTAAAAATACAATAATCAGAATTTGAGTAAATATATTATATCAAAGGAAAAAATGTAGGCGTACCTATATTTAGTGATTCATACTGGATAAATATTATATATATAAATATCCATGTAAATGTATGTATTTTTTTTAAAATTTTAATCATTAACGACGAAGGTTATTACTAATAAGTTTAAATTTACAAGACGGTTACATTTTTACTAATATAAGATGATTACCTTTACGTAGTTACAAATAAAATCCGTTTAATTTTGATTACATAGATCCGTTTTTCTCAAGAAGTTGATCAAACTGTTGATATTTCCTAAAGCTAAGTCTAAATTGGACGGGATGTTGTTATTTCTTTAGTCACTTAAAATTTATGTATGTATTTTGCAAGCCATTTTGAAATATACCAACTTAGTAGTAGAAGGGTAATGTCTACATGCAGATTAATAATATGATTAATATTATGAGGACTACAACCATCTCTCCCAACCAATAAAATATTTGGTCTTAGTTTTGCTTATGGGTACCTACCTGTAATTCCCATATAATATATCTATACTGTCGGAAATTATATTCTTACGTTATTATATTTAAAAATTATATAACTGCCGTGCTTCCAATGATTTATTCGCATGGCGTCAAACTTTATTATTGTCATAATATTATGTAATATAATATCAAAATGAAATTTAGCAATTATTAAACGTTTCCTTTCTGACACTCTAAAGTGGTAGGTAGGCACTCGTTTTGCGCAACACATCCGTACGGCGGAACTATAATATTATAATAATTAATAACGAAATAATAAGATGAGTTATATAGGTAGACATTAAAATATTATGCATAATAATAATATATAAGTGCGTATCGTCGGATACATTTAATCTAGGAAAAAAAACCACGTGCGTGATCATTTCTACACTCGTTTGTGGACTTCTATAATATGTAGGTAGATATAGCGACTACCTATCGCGTTTTTAATACACATAAGTACTTAAAAATAAATTGCAGTCTTGTAATATTATTATTATATATGTCTTGCGTGAATGATTTTAATTTTTATTCCAAAGCCTCGCACGGATTAATTTAATACCACAAAACAAACGAATCCCGTTAAATATCTTCAATTACTAAAATTATTCTCAGTCGAGTGTGTATACGTATAACTGCCGTATATTTTTGCTCGACCGCAAACACATCATATAGGTACCTATTATATATATTATATGAAGTAGATGATAAACTTATACATTATTATTATACATAGGTATTTGGGTTATTATCGCGCTCATAGAAGTATAATTATTTAGAAAAATAAAAAATTGAAAAAGCTACTTGTATGGTTACATTAATTTATTTACTCATCGAATGCCGTGTTTGGAGCACTTCCGTTTCATTTGCTTCAGAGAAATAATTGAATAACCAGTTACGGTATTTATAAATATATAATATAATACTTATATACATATTAATATTATGAGTACATTATTATTACGGACGATAAGACGTGTTCAATCCGTGGCGAAACTAGGTGAACGTTTTCCAACGGAAGTGCATAGTTATTATAATGTAAGTAAAACAAAATATTCATAATCTAATCAACTCGGTAGTTATAAATTATTGTTCTATTTTATGATGTATTATCATTTATCATGTATGTACTATTGTACCCGTGGAAATGACGTTTAACGTAAAACAATGGCTTTTATAATAATTGTTATCAAGCAAACAGTCAAATAAAATTATATATTTTATTGAATTTTCACGAATTAAAAATAGTTTGATTTGATAATTTATTTATATTTATTTGACAATTTGCATTCATTATTATTTATTAAAATATCGTATAGGTGTCAAATTATTATTATTTAGCATTATTGTTACGCGATTCAGAAAACCGTGTAATATTTCAAAATTTTTAAACACGCAGGTGTACCAATAGAAAAATCAACTTTCTTTTTTAAAAAGGTAATTATTATATTTTTTAATTGATTCTGGTAAAGCTTTTTTTTCTGAAAATTTTGATAGTCAAACCATCAATTTTGGTTTCTCTATAGTTTATTAACTATGGTCGTCTAAAGCTTAGTACAATATGCATTAATACTTTTAATTGAAATAATTGATATAGGTTTAATTTATAAGAGCTAAATATTTTTTCCTTATAACTAACTTTTATAATTTGAAATTTGAACCATAAGTTTCTTATATTGGTAGGTATCGCACGCAAATTATGAATTTAGCAGTTGAAATTCTTTAAGAGTTAGTTAACAATCGTGGATTTAAAATAAACTATTTGCAAGATATTTAGATAAATAGACAATCTCAATATAAGTTTGTACCTAACTTAGGCATACTTTTAATCTGAGTTAATTACATATTTCCAATATTGTTATAACAAGAATCAAATACCATTATGTATTACCTTACCCACCTAATAAAGAATCCAAATTAATGCTATTTTAAGAAAAGTATGATAGGAATTTATTATAGGAAAAATACGAAATAAAATATTTATGTCCAAAACTAAAAAATATGAAGGGTTATGAATTTCAACTCCTACATTCATACTTTGCATGCGATACCTACTAATATAGGGAACCTATATGGTTCGAATTTCAAGTTTATCCCACCAGTTTATCACAAAACATTGCACTTTTTTCATTACATAATTTTAACCCCCATACAACATACCTAAGACATTAATGTCAACAATCGAATACCATTTAAAAATGTACTATTATATTACTTTAGCCGCCTAATAAAGAATCCAAATTTATGATATTGTAATAAAAGTAACTGTGAAGTAACTAATTACGATTACTTATAAAAACAAATTAAAATAGTAATACTGATTTCGATAATTGTATGTTAAAATAAAAATAATAAACTATGTTTGCCAACAATTTTGTTCATGTTTTTTTTTAAGAAAAAAATATTTAGCATTTATAAATTAAACCTATAACAATTATTTCAATTAAAAATATTAATGCATATTTTACTAAACTTTAGACGGCCATAATTTATAGTTAATAATCTAGAGAAATAAAATTAATGATTTGACTAACAAAATTTTCAGGAAAAAAAGCTTTACCTGAATTCATTAAAAAATATAGTAGTTTCCATGGTACACCTGCGTGTATTTTTAAATTGTTATAAAAAAAATTGCCTGTTAAAAATAAAGAAACATGTCTTTTTTCGTTTTAACGAAATTCTATATCATCGATCGATAACCGGCGTACCATGACAGAAGATACACTCTGTATATGCACTTATAATGGAAAACGTTCAACTAGTTCTTAAAAAGGCTAAAACTTGGCCTTTTGATGTAAAATAAATGAAATATGCAAAAAAAAACATTTAATGTTTATAACTTAATTTCGTTTCATTGATCTACCATATTAATAATAAAAATACAAATATAATATAAAATATGCTAGGCTGCCAAACCATCTCCGTTCTGAATCGTTTTTCTTATACAGTGGTATTATATCATTGAATTCAAATTTAACACCATCCATGATAATGAAATACTTAACTACATAAAATGGAATGACAAAAAAATTCTTAATATAGGTACATATTAAATGTCTTGAAATAAACAATATCCAGCACAACTGTAACCACAAAAAGAATGAATTAATATCTGAAATATCATGCTAAATTCTTAGGAACAACTGAACAAGTAACAAAAAAAAAAAAAAATTCAAATTGTAAGTGTAATTGTCGGGTTTGTCAATTTCATAATGCATAAATCACAACATAGTTGTGTCCAATAACAAAAAACAGTGTACAAGAGTTGTGCGTTAAAATAATATATAATAACCAAGAATATAATATTATTATTTTAATTTACATATATCTATATGTATTGTACCATAACCGGTGCACTATTGCTTCTCAGTCAAGTACCTAAAATAATAATATCGCGTTCAATCGTTATAGCAGTTTAGACATCAGTTATAATTATAATACACTATGGAAGTATCAGTATTGAATAATATATTAAATAATCACTCTACTTAATATGTTTAATCGTTAAAATCGTGTTTTGGTGTAGGCACGGTTCTAGGACTATATTTTCGTTACAGTAGATTTATAATTAGGTTTTAACTGTGAATAATATTCCTCATGTCTTCCCCCTTCCCCAATAAGGGGCACCAGAAATTTTGGTATGGGCAGCTACCCACCCTGCCTATACTCTAGAACCACCACTGTTTTGGTGTATTGAACTATAATAATTAATAACATTCCTAATACGCCATTGTGAAGAAAAGCGAACACCCAGGACGGTGATGTACCTGATTTGCCTATCTATAACGCCGTGTGCTCAAAATCGCAAGTGTTAATGTGTTATGAATCTAATTTAATGATTATTATAAAACTATATAACTATATACCCGATATCCATATAGTCCTACTGAATTTCCATCTTAAGTATACAGCCAAGTACAAGACAATTTACAAGGAATTTGCATAAGTGTCCGATCACGTTGATCGCAATTCTCCATTCTTAGTCTGGTTTTTTTCAAACTATGACTAGAATATTATTCTATGATTCGTTTAATGTAACTCTCCAATAAAGACCCATCTATTTTATTCTAAATAACCTAGGTTTTTAAGATAAATTTGTATAATTATAATTTAATAGTTAAGAATAAATTATTATGTACTAATATTTATTTTTTGTATCTTTAGCTTGCTCCAATTATCATAGGACCATTATTAAAATAAAACAATATTTTATTAGGCCACAAATCTATTTGGTGAGGAGTGTTGGGAAACTGTATTAAGTAAAGTAAGGTTTTAAAATCAGCTTAACCTGTTAACCCCTTTAAAAATTAAGTTTCAAAATAGAGATGATTAATGAAACTAAACCAAGATGATTGGTAATAGAATGATAATCATCAAGATTAGCAAGCAATACTTAAAAATTGACTGGTGAATCTCTTAAATCTACTTTGAACCCTTTCAAATTGTAGAATGGTATCAATAGTATGTTGTTCCACAATTAATGCACCATATTTGAGTATTGGCTGAGCGATAAAGCTATAGAGAATCTTCATTGAAGATTTCATAATAATCTCATATTATCTCTTTTAAGGCTTTACAACAAATCTTATCAATATGAAGACTTTGTCAAAACTACTATACAGCTTAAAGCCAAGATCTATAACAAATTCATCACAACACAAAATTACATAATTCTGAATATGATAACAGATCCTTAAAGTTATTTATTTATTTATTTTTTGAGTTATTTATTTAAGTCTTTTATGATTCCTATATTGATCGTCATAACCTTACATTTAGGTATGTTTAAAAACAAATAATAATCTTTAACTTTTGAACTAATCTAAGAGTCATTCAAAATTAATTTGACTTTTTAAACGTTCTTCAGCAGAATTTATTTTAATATAAAGCTAAATGTCATCAGTGAAACAATGAAAATGACAGTGATGCAAAACTCGGCCTAAACTGATATTCACATGGATTTTATATTAGCTTCCTATTTTTTTTTTTGAAAGTATATGAGTATTTTCTTTGTGTATAAATTCCATGTTCCTGAGAAAGAAGAATTAGGTAGTTATTGAAAGAAAAAAAGTAAATGTATAAGTTAATAAGTAGGCAACTACAGTAATTTTCTTCTCTCTCTCTTTTCTAATTCCTATTGTCATAATATATCAATGTTAACAACTGATTTCCTCTTGAAATATTTTTAAGCTAAATATTTAAAGTTTAATTTATCATGCTCTTTAATCAGGAATAAATAATAACCCACATAATGGCATATATTATATTATAAATTGTAATACAAATTAAACACTTCATTCTACAACATTACTAAAAAGTATCTGTTGAGAAATTATAAATATATAGGTAATAGGTATATAAGGTGTAACAGGACTATTTAACAAATTGTCAATACAAACGTTGCTATATTTGTCAAATAATCCCGTTACACGATGTATGTAAATATATCGTAATAGCATATCAAGTGTTTCATTCGATTTCATAGCACCCACAGGACCTCTTAAAAGTATTTAGAAAATTTGGCGCTAATCGTTTAATACTTGCCACATTATTATTATTATTATTATAGTCTATAACCGACTTAATTTTTCCATATCAAATATCGATTGTTCATTCAAAACTAAAAATGTGACTACTAAATTTTCTTAATTCAATATTCACATTAATTGTGGACGATGGAAATGAACAAATTCTGTCGTTGAAGAACCAAGTCACATGAAGGACTTGACTAATTTGTGGATAAACATATACGAATTTAATATTTTATATAATAACATAGCGATAGATGTTGTGTAAATAATTAATAATTATATTTCTCATAGCCATAAATAATGTTCCATCAATTAACAAAAGAAACAAATTTTTAACATACCCAATAAAATAATTTTCAAATTTCTAATCCCGTATAACTGTACGCGTTACGCAGCGGCCTACGTGAGCGAACTCAACTCAGCGAAAATCAAAACAGCTTGTATTTCATCACATCGCTTCGCGTCTCGAGGAACAGCATGGTCAGAATAGGATTCGGCGTCGCGACGTGTCACTCATGCAGGACCCCATGTTAATTATAGTCATATTATTACTATTTTATAACTATACTATATATTTAAGTTTTTAAGATATTTTCGAAATTCTAATAATCTATAATCTTTAGGTACTAATATTATATAAAGAAGACAAATTGTTTGTTTGTTCGGAGTAATCTCTGGAACTACTTAGCCGATTTTATATACTTTTTAAACATCAGAAAGCTACTCTATCTCAAAGATCTATAAACGATATTTTATCTCTATAAGTGGCCCTTAAATGGGCAATAGAAATTGTGTATGGGACACCAATATCGCTTTTGATGGGTTCTATTTTTACGGAAGTTGTATATAGGGCCCTCAAAAACATTTAGTACAGGGGCCCAAAATTTGATGTGGTTCCAGAATACATCATTTAAAACAGAGTTCCAATTACAGATAAATAGAAGCAGCCAGAAACAAGTATTACATCACAAAATTCCTCTACCAGTTCTCAGGCCAAGACGAGACAACCGTCAAACAAACACTGCGATTCATAAAATAAATTAATATTGAAAACATCCTGTAATATAATTTTTAGTAGCACTTAGGTAAATATCGTAAGCCACATGTAAAGAAAATTTAAATAAAATGTCAGCCAATGGTCAAGCAGCAGAGGCTTAATAATTAAAATCATATATTTTTGTTTATTATAGGATCGCTATTGGTTACAAGTTATTATGATTGAATATAATTTTAGACCTGTATTTTATATTTGGTAAAAACCATCAAAATCAGTGTGACTAACCACGCAGTTATGACTGTTTTCAAAATCTTTAATAGAGATTTAGATGGGGTAAATCCGTGTGAATTTTTCACCGGAAGTTTTAAACATGACTACCCTCAATACCCTGCGTATTAAATGAAAAATTTAACACAAATTTTGAATAATATAGAATTGATTTTTTTAACTGACAAAGAAGTGCACAGGATCAGCTAGTACAAAATTAAATTATGTAAACCATAATATTATAACTGTTTTAGGCGTAACTATAATTTTGTATTATTTATTTTAATCCTTGAACGTATACATTATAATTAAAAACAAAGAATTTATAAAAAGTCTAACAATTTCTAGTTTAAATACATCTCACATATTAGACTACTTAGCTATACAGTCATGTTAGCTTATAGTTAATCAAATCTATGCATAAAATGTTAAAACAATTTTCAAAAGAAACTAAATTGTTTGGAGAAATTTAAAAATCTATAGTTTGCTGTGATTAAAAATTATCATATTTGTAGAAAGTATTTTTGATCAAAAATTCGTCTTGCTAAAACCTTCCATAGCAAATTCGTACCTCACTCAATATAGTACCTACCTTAAGGACATTAAGCATATTAGTTTCGTTAGTTTTTACCTGATACTCATAAATAATCATATTTACAATAATTCAAATACAATTTATTTAACAAAAAATAAGTTTTTTATTTAATCGTTCGTATTACTGTTATTATTTTGATTTGTTTTTTAATTTTTAAACTTAATTCACAATACTGTAGACAATAATTCATTTATTTTGTTTTTAACATTTTTTATTAGTTTCATCAATACATTTATTTGGTCTTACGGAAATTTAACTCCCTCCAACGTACATCCAAAAATGCCACTAAGAACTTAATAAATATAATAGGTACTACTATATTACGTATTTTGTCAATGTATTCTGGAAACCTATTACGTTCATTGATATAATAAATGTATAATATTTTAATATATATATTTTTATTTGTGCATAAAACATTATAGTCTATAAAAAATAATAATTTTTTGAAATTCGTATAAATGTGTATAACAATTATTATACTGTCATGAAATCTCTCAGCCGATCTAATAATATTAATTATATTCCGAGCTAAAAATATGTGTAATACAAAAATTATCTTGTCGATGTATACTTCCGGTCTTCGATTTTTCACTGATTATATTACCTCTTCACACGCGTATAGACTTATTTAACTTTGTACCATACTATAATGGGTGTTCGTTTTGTGATATAATTATTGTTGCATGATAATGTGCGAACATTCTATTTTTTTCACTTCCTTTACTTCAACCTATATGTTAATATATTATTTAAATAATAATAATTGCTAATAATAGTAATAACAATAATAATAATAGGTGTCTGGTGTTCATTTTATTTAACGCATGTCCAGGTTATTATTATTTCTGTATACGGTTCATACTTTATAATGACATCAACATTTAAGCTCCAATATTGCAGTACCTACCATTAAAAACGTGTAGGCGTATTATACTACTTCAAAAAATCAATCTTTTCATAAAAATTTGACCATTTTAGGATTTTATGAAATATAATTTGCATTTCCATACCTCGAGAAAGACACAAATATTATCATGTACCCATGTAGGTAATGGTCCGTTTTTCGTGTTAAATATCGATTAATAATTTTTTTCACTATAAGGTCATCTATTCTTTGTATAATAAAATAAAACATATACCACACACATTTACAATTTATGATAATAATGAATGGACTTGGTGAGTGTCATCTGAAACGCTATATAGCTAGTGTCACTTACAGCAAATAGGTATTCTTTTAACCGACGAATTATATTTAATACCATACGAAGAATAGGTACGAAGATTGTATTCGTAACAAGTTAAATCATTTTAAGTTATACATCGCAATATATATTAAGTTGTATATATAAGTACAATTTAAGTCATTTAAAACCTAGGTATATACTATAAAAAGTTATCAGTTTGTTCAAGCCGAGACAAATTTTTCACGTCACCGGATAATAGGCTACTCTCCATATTATAATAAATAAATCATTATTTGGTTGTCATCCTATAATGATATCAACAACATTTAATTTGCCACAACAAGTTTTTAAACAATTACCTAACGACTGAAAGGCCTTGAACAAATCTACAACCAATATGAATAAGAAATTCAAGAACAAGAAAATCAACTTATTATTGCATGCCTACTGCAAAAATATATTTTATGAAACGATCTAAAGATTTTTATACTTCCACAATTTTTTCTTACACTAATAGTAGGCAAACAAATGAAAAATTCAAAAATTACCGCTTTAATATTTCTTATTGCAAAATGTTGTGATAGAAAAACATTTTATTGTAATACAAACATATGTATTTTGTTTCACTTAAAGCATAAAAATAACATCTTTACATCATAATTTTAAAAACTTGATAATTACATAAGTAGGTAATATAATACTGATGTGTTAAATACATTTTTAATAAAATGTAATAAATCATGTTTGCCATGATAATGCGATGTAAAATGATAACGAATCAAACTTTTATTTTCTAAAACTATTAACTATAGGTATTGTTTGATTAAATTGTATAACGTTTCAACTATCAATAATAAATGTAGGAAACAATCGCTTTAGGATATTCCATAAGCAAAAGTGATTGTATCACGATTTTCAATTGGATTCATTTATTACAGTATTAATCATTCAAAGTAATTAATCAATTGTCAATTAATTGATTAAATCGATTATTATAGATAGTGACTAAACAATTGATTGGTGGTGACTATAATAGATTTAATAATAGTAATTAATCGAAGTTCATCAAAAAATCAAATATACATATAATATTTATAATATAAAACAATCTCAATTCAATTTTTGATCTACTCATGTCACATACAACTTCTAACCTTTACGTTTCTAGAGTATGATCATGTTTAATAACGATATGTATAAAATATGGAACGTCTCGGAATCATAACATAAAATCTTCGATAAGTGCCGTAGGTACCTAAATGGGCAAATGGCTATAAGCCTATTTATAGGTACCTGTAAGATAAATTATTAATATACTATTTTTAAATTGTGCCTACAACTATTTCAACTTATATTTTAGAAATATAGGTAAGCGTCATTTATATTAATGCGTTGATACACCTTACGAGTCACCAAGAAGTTCAGGTATTATATATTAAGGTAGGCGCTTACTTTGATTGAAATGTAAGTTTGGCGAACTACCTACCTTAACAAAATTCAAAAACAAGCAAAATAAATTAGGTAGGTACATATATTTTACACAAACAAATCTTTTGAGTAGGTACCTACCTATCTATTTTATAGATTCTATAAGCGGAGCTTTGAATGTATTTGTTTTCCATTTTTTTGTTTTTGTTATACAATGTAGCATAGAGTGATTTCATATAAGTGTTGAGCAAGGTATTGAAAACTATTAACTTTACTCAGATAAAAATAAGTTATTATTTTATTGCAACCACCTGGGTCACACGCATAGCTTTCAAATAATAACTATACACTATTTTTGTCAAATGCGTCATCATGCTATTATAGTCTTTTTTATTGCACACTAGTTGTATAGTAGTTGAGTAAAATAAATTATTAAAGCTCCTGTGTTTGTTTATTTTGATTTAAAAACCATTTATTAACTAGTCAATTTTAATATGCAATTAACTTATATACATGGCTTGCATTTGAAAAACAAATTCCGTCTTATGTTATTTACAATTAAAACGTTACCCAAGTTTTGCGTTTATCATTATTCAGAATTAAAACGTTAAACAAGTTTTGTGTTAATCGATATTTTTAATTAAAATGTTATGCAAGTTTTACGTTTATCATTATTTATAATAGTGTTAATACCTATTAAAAGTATTAATAATAACTAATCGGGTTAGGTAATGTCCCGAATACGGAATATAATATAATCAATCCTAATATCCGTATGCATGAAATAAATATTTTAACGAAACCAATATAACTTTTAAATAAATGGATTTTAAATGTGTGTTAAATTGTGTTATTTTTCTTTGAATAAAATTTTATAAATTACGTTTTGCTAAATTTTTCGTTTAATGATATTCTATTAACCACGTTTTACGTTATGTTTTGTTTAATATTACACCTATATAATGCAAGGTTTAATTATAATATATTTTGTTAATATTTATGTTTTGTTTTTTGATTATTATTATTTTTGATTATCGCTTTCGTTATAATTATGTTTACAAATTTCAATCGTTTTTTTGTTAAATATAACGTTATAATCATAACGTTATTATAACGTTTGCAAGCCCTGAATTTATACATATTTTTTTATTTTAATTCAGTTCATTCCGGGTCCAATAATATCAATTAAATTTAGTGTATTAAATATTTAACAATACATTAAGCTTAAACAATACCTGCATTTGGCTTACACAACAGAGAATAAAAAAAAACAATAATAATATTAAGTAAGATAATATTATAAAATATTACAACTTAATATAGCTCATATCAATAATATTTCTGAAAATCGTGTCAGTGTGCATAATATTTCACTTAGTATCTTACCATGATGAAATTCATTTAAATGAAATAAAGTGGTATAGGTATTTTTATACTGTTGCTATATTGATGTGAGACGTACACATAATATTATATTATTTATATTACCTATATTAATGATTATAATAACATTTTTAAATACTTCATCTAAATTAGTCATGTATTTGTTTATACAAATGTATATTAGAAATATTTTTTTGAAATCGAAATAGTCAATGAATACAAATGATCCAATAATCGTGATACAAATTTTACAAAAAATGGTCGTTTAAAATGCTATAAAAAAACATAGTTGTCAAATCTGGTTTAATTAGGTACTAAACCTATGAATATATAATTATTAACCATTGGTTGGATTGAAATCACATCAGCTAGGGGCCCCACCCACTATATAGTATAGTTTTCTTTGATGATGGGAAAACTACACATTTTAAACATTTTCGTGCTAATTACATATAATTAGTACTTGGTGTGCTAACTAATATTGGTGAATAAAATGTCCTAAATATTCCAAATGTGTGGATCGATGTATGGATGATGTACGTTTTTTATTCGCTTATATTTTGGTCTATTACGGTCGTCGGCGGGGCATTATCTTCGTTTTTCGCGGCCGCGTTATAATAACATAATATACTTATATGATAATGAATAATAATAATAAAGAAAAATGACATCGTCATTGTGCGCGCGTCCGAATCACACTGCACTAGTGCACTACTGCATCAGCGTTTAAGCACATTGCACACGCGCCGTCCACGATAATATCATATAATATAATAATAATATTATATTATAAAGCGTTGACGAAAATTTAATAACATACACGAGTTTGGCTCCTATGAAACATAATATAATATAATATTATTATTATTACATGTTTTCGGTTTTCTTTTTTTTTTTTTACTCTCTTTATTAATGGGTAGACAATTTTTAAATCATTATATATATACGTATTATATATATTATTATGTGTGTGTATATACGCGCTCACTGCCATCCCAAGCTGTGTAATAATATTATAATCAATGCGCTACCGTCAGTCACCACAGACGGTATAATATTACTAATCATATAATATATTATATAGGTAAGCGTTGCACAGTTCGTGTAATATTATTATTATTATAATACTGTTGCAAGGTTAAAATCATTCGTGTGTACCTACACGTGTGTGTGATGTATGTCGGGCATTGTATATAATATTACACATGTGTGTGTGTATGTGTGTTTATTCGTACAGTATATCAATCCGTTTCGTTTTGTACAAATGGGTTGCATATAATATTATTATTATTACCTATGTGTACCTAATGCAATATAACTGCGTGGTTAAACGTTATATTATTATATAATATTATCACTATATATAAATAAGTAGGTATATCGTATATATATATGTGTGTGTGTGTACAATGTACATAATGTGATTATATTATACGCCTATCTTTGGCGTTGAAGGCGAAGGCGATTATAACGCCGACGGGGTGATCGTCGGGAGGAGTATTCGTAGGCGGTTGAGGGGGAAGGAGTAGGAAGACAATCCTAGTGGTAGGTGGAGGGGAAGGAGGCTGAGGATTTCGTGGCATCGTCGCCGCGATTGAAAAAGGACTGACGGAAAAATAAAGACGATAGCTATATTAAATATGCGCAAGTCTATGAAGTCGCGTTTATCGTTTTTTTTTTCACTTCTTTGCAATTCGTACTAATTGTGCGACGCGTCTTAACGCGTTTTTAATTCGTTTATAAACGCCACTGATTACCTCGAGTCTCATCAGTGTCATATTATTAGGACGTAGAATTAATATATTATGTATACTCAATATTATAGTATATTAATTGTTGTATTGCAGCTGCACGCCTGCTGTAATAAAAGCAGATTAGAATAATATACTTATATTAGGTATATGATTTTTTTTTTTGACAGACATATAGGGTGGACCACAGGAATAGGGACAAAAATAGACGGGTTTTTCTCAACGTAAAATGTGAGTAGGAAGGTCTAGTTTAGCTCATTAGATCCGTCAGATAATGCATTTTCGTTGTCACTATGGAGCAATATGGAGTGTTGTTCACCGTGTTTTTGCGTACGATGCGTTTGTGAAAAACAATGAATCGGTAGTTAAGGTGCAGCTCGCATTCAGACGATATGACTCTGTATTCTCGGGAGTTGTTACAGTACATTTGGGACCATTTTTTTTTTTTTATTAACTGTTCCCGTTCGAAAACTATCTACCCACCTCATAATTGTTTTCCCATTGTGAGCAGCACCAATACCTACGACGCTGAAGTGAAGTCTGAATGCGCGCTGCACCATAACTATCGATTCATTATTTTTCACAAATGCATCGGACGCAAACGTTACACGGTGAACTACACTCCACTGCTCCATAGTGACAACGAAACGGCGTTATCTGACGGATCGAATGAGCTAAACTAGACCTTTCTACTCACATTTAACGTTGAGAAAAACCTGTCTACTTTTGTCCCTATTCCTGTGGACCACCCTGTATATTATACGGATCATAATATATATTTATTTAAAGATCTATTGATACAGGGCTTGAACATTTAAACTCAACGTCTCGATTTTAATTTCAATTTCAATATTATTGAAGAAATTAGCATAATAGCATTGACTATAAATACTAGTATAATATACAATTAATGATATTAGGCGGGTAGGTAGGTACCTATAATATATTTATATTATAATTGTATGATTTTAGTATTGTCGTACAATATCGATTTAATAAAATTGTTTTCCAATTTTTAATTAGACATAAAATATAATTTGTCTTTCTTTTTAAATTTAAACCATCACTCATTTTTTACGGGTTTAATTTTGAATTCTATTTACTTACGAACCATAAACGACAGAGTCGTCGATCGCCTCGTTGTGCGTGGTTTTGAAACGAGCCCATCAGATAGGAAACGAAATAGCTATTATAGGTACTAATTATCTACCTTTGACCAGTATTATTACAGAATTGCTGGGACAATTTCAAAATGTTTTTTTCAAATCTTTAATCGATTGGTAGTTAATAAATATTATAATACCATTACTATTTTGATGTATGTATCGATATGTATTTTAGAATCAGTTTCAGGCCCGGATCAATTATACCTAATTTATAAGTATAATAGGTACGAGTACCTATCGTTAAACCATCATCATCATCATATTCATCACCGTGGCGTTATGAAGGGCATCAACCCATATCCCGTGCATAAAATAATAATTTATACCTAGCTATATGCATAGCACACGAGTGTTATATACTTACGGTGGTTGGTATTAAATCGATACGACGATGATACGCCACGAATAATACATCCGGTATTTTTTTTTACACGTATATGCGGTAGCTATTTATATTTTATATATTATAAGCCTCTCGCGTGTATACCTACCTATTTGTCGCACGTCAGGCATCGTACCTATACCGTCAATAAATATAATAATAATAATAATATAATATATACGATATAATTACACGTGTATTACAGTAATAATATTTAAATATATATGTATGATGCGTAGGTACGTCTATTATTACATGCGTGTGTGTGTGTGTAGATTATAATTTGCGATCGGAAAAGATTTTTAGGGCCATTTATATTATAATATATTTTCGCTCCGCGAGATGAATAAAAAATAAAATTAATAATATCGTTTCCCCCCTCTATCTATCTCTCTCTCACTCTCTCTCTCTAGTCTCTTCCTATACCTATATACCTATAATAATATTATGTACACAACGAACGCCATCATGATATATGTATTATAATATTATACAAGAGCATTTCCGCTCCGAGGTACGATAATAATATAATAATGTGATAATATCGTAAACCGTTCATTATAGGTACCTATACCTACACATATATTATTATAACATAATGTATAATATTATTGCTACTCTGTACGTGTTTATAGTAGATATAGAAGATTTGCGGGCGTCCGGAAACGGCCTGATCTTGTGTATCTTCGTTGCGTGTATAATCACAATATCAATATATAATAATAATATAATACCGTGTCTTTCGGCGTGTGTGTGTTTTTTTCCTCCTCTGAACGCTACTTTGTAGCAGCAGCTTGTGCACCTCTTCAATACGGTACTTTTGCAGTGCTCGGTGTCGTGTTACGAAGCCCGACAAGTTATGATATTATGTATGTATAACTTATGTACATATTATTACACATAATACATAATATTATATAGTTGATGACGATACAAAGACGCTGTGTGTTCGATTTTCAGTTTTTCATTTCGTTTCAACTATACCTATTCGTGATCAATCCGACTGCAATTGTACAATAATGTATATTATATAATGAAGGTACCCGTCCCGTGGTTAACGTCACGAAACATCAAGGGATTGAAATTTGCGCAAGTGTATATTATATAGTATTACCAATGTTACCTAAGTTAATGATTTTTTTTAACTTAGTTAAGTTAAGTTAATATGCACCAATAACAAAAAGTTAAAAGTTAATTTAACTATAGGTTAACTCAGTTAAGTTAAAAGTTAATACAAACTTTTTGTTAATTTTTTGAGTAAAAAAAAGTTAATTTGCTAATACAACGCTGGCGTACCAAATTTTTTTCCAACCCAAAACTAAATTACAGACTATAGTGTTTATATCTTATACAGTATTTCCATATAAGTTAGATTCAAATGATATAAATTTTTAACTTTAATTAATTTACGATACATATTTTTTGAAATGAAAACAAAATAGACTGAAATAAAATTCTTCTTAAAATGAAAAATTAACTCGTTAATTTCACGTTAATTAAAAAAGAAATATAGTAAGTTAACAGTTAAATTAATGAAAATCCAAAAGTACCTAGTTAAGTTAAAAAGTTAATATAAAATTAACTTTAACTTTTTGAATCTTTAATGCCCAGCCTTGGTTATATTGGTTATAATATAAATGCATGGTTTATACCAACACGGCAACAGTAGGTATACGCCGTGACGTAGGTACCTATGGTATATTAAACTCTTACATAGGTATATTATTATTATACCTAACTGCGTGTGTTGACCGCAAATATACAAATATCAAATAATAGGCACGCAAACGGCTCAAAAAACGTCGAACCACAAATGGTCGAATCTTTATTTTGTGACATTTTTCTGTTTCGGTTTCCGGTTAGGTTTCTACGATAAGGACAAAAATAAATTTCGGTTCCTGTTTTTCAAGATTAAAATTGTCGGTTCCGGTTGATATTGGTTTTATCCAGTTTCTATATGATTTATATTATATGAATCAACAAAAAACAAAAAAAAAATACAAATCAAAACAACCAAATGGCTATTGACATGGAAAAATGACGATTTATAGATTAGTAGTTCTACGGTCAACATAACGGTTCCGGTTATCAAAATATTTAAATAAGGATTCTGCTGGTGTGGTATCACTCCCCTCCGCTAAGTCAGTGACATAGGACATAGGTACAGAATATAAACATATTCTGCAGCTATTCAAATAATATTTTATGAAAAGTCAGCCGATCGATAAGTGTTCTAAGACAACATGGTGTAGACAACATTTTTTTTAGTGGCAACGAAGTCTATGGAATCAGCTAGTACATATATATATATATATATAATTATACATAAATATATTTGTGATAAGACCTCTATATTTTCATAATATATATTTTACTAATAGACCAGCCCTCTTCACGTTTTCGCTGAGTCAAGATAGGTGGCTCTTTTCGGTTACTGAGTTACTCTAATATGGTAACTATATCTATTTAATATTTATACTATATATTTATACTGATATTTACGCTGCATCACAGCGCCATGTCAGCTCGCGACTATCAAGATTTTGGTATTGGATGGGCCGGTCTATAAGTAAAAGGTCAATGATTTTCATGTTTATTCTCGTATGATGATCAGAAATGGCGTTTGCTTAATTGCTCCACTCGGAATCTGAGAACGAAAAATCCAAAACCGAAACCGTTCACAATATTAAAATTTAGGTACCTGCATAATATTGTGGTTGATAACTGCATTTTTTACATTAAAATCCGATTTTTATACTACCAAGTACAAATATATGTAAATATTGTAAGTACTTCTTATGTACCTATACTATACCTATATAATATTACCTACACTTGTAAAGCATATTGCATAAGTGTTATACGTTTATAACTTATAACATTTGATTAATTAAGGTTAATTCAGGTTCCAAACTGTTTAAATCAGGGACTGGAACCTTTTGAATTTATCGGTATCAGTTTCGGTACTGGTTCTCCAAAAATAAAATAACTGTTCCGGTTTTTTAATAAAATAAAGAAAGATATCGGTTCCAAATAATTTCTGTACCGGTTTCAGATATTTTAGGTACCGAAAAGTACAAACATTTTAAATATTTATCCGGAATACGGGTTTAATTAATATCATGAACAATATTAGAAAACTCATATGATCATACATAGTTTATAGACAAAATAATAATACCATTAAAATTATGATAAATAAAATAATTTAACTTTTAAACCTAAAAGAACCTATTTAATTTGAAAATTCTTGTTCGGTTCCGGTACTTTATTTATTAAAATAAAGGTTTTGATTTCGGTTCCGATTCTTAATATTTTAAAGGTATCAACTTTACTTAGTTGTTTTATATATCTACATTATGTTATTTATACAGTCTAACATTACTATTTATTAAAGACACTCATATAAAATAATGAAATGTCAAAATGTCGAATGTTATTAGTCGAATAATGATAATGTCGTGTATTGTTATATATGTATGGGCCTATAACCCGGTTATATTTTATAGATTGTGTGTTAAACTGGCAACTTTCCAAATTTCAATACTTGTAACAATTACACAATATATTTACTGGATTGAATGAAATGGTGAATATGTTTCAGTTTTGTAATCTATCAAAATTAAACATTTCTGAAAAATCAAACATAATCAAGTCCTCATATGGCTTTGTATTAAAATATAAAACTGGCGTAAATTCCGACATAACGAGTCAAGTTTTATCAACTAAAACATTAGTTGGTCCAGAAAAATCTGATACGAGAGACATAATAAATGTCATAATTCAAAATGACCTGCAGGTGCCACAAACCACATGCTTAATATGCCTTTCAATTCCAGTAACTGACAACTGTGGCCTTAGCTGAGATTTCATTATCAAAACTGACTTAATAAAAATTATTTAAAAATATTCAAGTCTCAAAACAGACATTACTCTCAGTATAGAAAGAAACTAAACTGAAGAAAATATATATATATATATATATATATATATATGAATGTTTGCTGTGTGTGTGTGTCCTTTATACATTCCTAAACCGTTTATCCGATCGCGATGGAATTTTGTAGTACCAAATTGGTGCAGAGATAGATTAGACCTCTGGGAAAAATAAAGGGTAATTTAAAAAGTGTAAATTAGAGGTCCAACTCGGAGAGTAGTGATGATCAAAACAAGACCAAGACCCAAGACTTTCGAAATATTGGTATTGGTCTTGGGTATACACCTTAATATTGGTCTTGGTCTTGGTCTTGATAGATAGCAAGACTCTTGCTATTTTCAGAATATATATAAAAAAAAATCTAAATATATGTTATAGCTGTGTGTAGGTTTTTTACTATGATCTCTGAGATAAAACGTATGTCCAATATATTGTATAGTATATTAATAATTTAAACATGAACATAAAACCAGTCAAACAATTAAATTTGTATTAAACTCGTTTAAAACTTTGCATTTTAAATTATGCTTATATTATTTCACTTGTATTTATATTTGATGAATCAATTTACCAGCATAATTAACTTTTTAAGTTAATATTACATATATAACAAATATCAATAGGTTAATACTAATAACTAATTATTAGTAATAATATAATATTTATAAAAATTAAATTTTTGTTTTTTAATGTTCACTTTAACAAACAATAATATTAAAAATACTGTATGGTTTCTTTCAAATATTAAATTCCTTAATAATTATATTTGTTATAAATATGATAATATTTATTATTTATAATTAAACTTTTATTCTTATTTTATTCATCAGTGTTCAGTACAGTAGTACTAAATGTTTAAGTTTTTTATTGGTAATAGACCATCATATCGATTTTGGGAAAATAATATCATATTTCAGTAATTGCTAATTAGTATGAAACAACTATGTTATTTTGCAATATTAATTTCAATTATTTCCAATCTTTTTTCTATAAATCGCCATTTCCTCGAGTACTCATCAAATTTAATAACAATAGGTACAAATAATTTCTTATTATAAATTATTAGTTGATGGAATCTAGATACACTTAAGTGTTTTCGGGAAAAAAAAATTTGCAAGACTGCAAGAGTCCTGCAGTGATGGTCTTGTTTTGGTCTTGGTCTTGCTAGACCAGTACCATCTTAGCCTTGGTCTTGGTCTTACAGCAAGAGTCTTGCGAGACAGCAAGACCAAGAAACATTTTTATCATCACTGCCGGGGAGGTACTGAAACAGGGATTTTTGATTTGCTTGTAAATTGTTGCTATTGGTTTTAATAATAAATATTATTATTGAAGCGATACGCCTGTTGGCTCAGTGGCACTTCTACGTATTTTCGTTCGAAATGTCTCAAGTTTGAACCACTGTTTCGGTTTACCAATTTTTTGCATTTTTTTTTATATGGTTTTTGTGTCTACAGTAGTCAAGTCTGAACTCAACAATAGTGAACAGGTAGGACAATAATTATGATCATTAAAAGTATAATAGTTTTTGATAGTTAAGTTAGGGGCTGAAAAGTGAATATTTTAAGAGTAGGTACGGAATATTATTAAGCCATTCTCTAATTTTTTTTTAAATAATTAAGAATTATTTTTAATCAAATTTATTGAATGCATTTTAGATTTCAATCCAAACTGGGAACTATAAATTAAATATCCTTGATGAATATTTTGCCAACTATATCATAAGTAAAAGTTATTACAAAATATACATATATTTAGATCCACGTAAAACATTATAAATGAACGCAGTACACTGATTAAAAGGGATAAGGAAATACTAACATAATTTAGAATACTTTGGAAGTTTATAAAAATATCATATTTTCATAACAATACGTTAAGATATTTAAAATTTATCTTGCTGGTTAAAAAGCATATTTTGTTTTGGCATTATATACTATTATAATACATAGGTATAGTGGTATTATAATGGTAAATATTGTTTAAAATTTCAACAGATAACTCTATTATGAATCCAAAGCAGAGATATAGGTACCTCTACTATAGTTAAGAATTGTTTATGGTTATTATAATCACATCGTCCCGCTATAGCGTTATCACATAATATTATGTTTATTTCGTAGTTGGCTAGACATATTATACTATACATAGTAACTTTACCGTGGGTATTGATTTCCATTAATTGTGAACCTTGTTTTAATGTAATTAAATTATTTTTTTTTTTTATAAACATCGCAAACACAATACTAATAAATTATCAAATAACATATAAAGACTAATTCCGAACTGCAAAAATGTGTATTTGTTTCAAACGGGTGTGTCAAAACCTTTTTGGGGACAATCGTCAAAGTGACAATCCATCTATTATCATAGTACGTGTGTAGATAGTGAGTCATTGCAAATTTCTATAATATGTATATTATTTTGTTTATATAATAACGCTTATATAGTAAATAATAAATACATATAATACTATATAGCTTCATCTTGTAACGTGTTCTGTCTGAGAACTTCAGTTCCTCTTATTCAACATTATAAATTACAACACTTTACAATATACCTACTTTATATACCAGGGTGCCCGAGGTGGAACACGAAACGATTAAAATATTTATATTATATATATACTAATTTTATTTTTAATAATAGATTACATCACAATTTTAGTAAATTTTTAGTATCGTTGACGTCGTTCAGAAAATATTAAAATAATTAAAATTCGATTACGAGTTTTACGATCATTTTTTTCTTACAATATTTAATAGAAATAATATTTTTAAACATTTAATGGCACTCTGGCACTTAAAGTCAAATTAATTTGACATCCCTGTCCTAACTATACTAATTATTATAAAATTAGGTTTTAAAACAATATATACATTAATCAAATTTTCTTTTTCGTTCCTTTGTGGGATGTCGATTGTGGGTCAATTAGAATTTAGAAATTCATTTTAAAAAAATTTAGTAGATTTCATAATCATAATCATAATAGAATCGTTATGTACATCTGATATCCCCAATGATTTTTAAACATGGGTTTTTAAGTTTTTGGTTACCTACAGTGGTATACTTACATGGTATTTACCACGTCTTATTTTCGGTATTGTGTTATTAATTTTTTTTACTGTGATCACTAAAATATAATGATGAGGTACACTCCACACTTGTCACCTACTATAATACCTTGCAGATAATAAAGAAAAGTGAGTTACTATAGGTTTGTTTTTTTGAAGTAAAACTTCTTTATGAAAAACGTGTAACGAAAATATGCTAACTGTATCATTCTCACGATACGCTCCATGACAACGAAAAATAAATAAAATATAAATTAATATGATTTAATCATAATATTATAAATCTTGTTTTTTATCTATTTAGCTATTTAATAATTAGTGTGGAATTGTGAGACTGAGAATCATTTTAATATAGACTGTAAGTGAATTCAATTTATAATACATAAATACATAATATATATTTTATTTTTTTATTGAGAATGAAG
>WHPZ01586838.1:0-22242 GCA_016617965.1 Macrosiphum rosae | reverse complement strand
ACCTTGACTTTTTCATCGCCTAGGTGGTTTGATGGTGACGTATTAAGTTCATGTTGTGCTGAAGGTGAGACTTTGACGGGAGGGGGACTAAAAACCTCGGAGAGGTTGTCAACCACGGAGAGGGGAGCGAACCGATTTGACGTCACATAAGACTTGTTTTTCTTCAGACTTGTATCGAGATTTGACGAAGAGGAGGACGACAAATTTCGTTTGGTCGACTTCTGTGTAATAGCGCGGGACATGACAGACGGGTCTGCGTATTATCGTGCTAACACGTGAACATAATTAAATAATAGTACTGATAGTAATTGCATGCGCGACGTAATGAACGTGCGTGCTCGACGGCGGACAACACAGAACTGATGTCCACCTTTACTAGTCGTTTTGTGAAGGTCCGACGTCTTGATATTGAAACCATGCCTTGCTTGAAGGCCTGAAGGTCCTGGCTGGAAAGCTTCCATCGCGTGGCACGATACAACATTATGCGAAAAAATTGTAAAATAAATTTTAGAAAAATTGTTGAAAAGCAGTTGAACAGTTCAATGCTTATGTAGAGTGATTAATACAAAATAGATTTTTGTTTTTTATGCATTATTTATTTCCGGTTTCTGTGTTGGTCTATTAACAAAATATTCGTTGATTTAATTTCAGCCGTCGAATATTATACAGATGTATGCTTAAATATTGTTACGATTATGTATATTAATGTAAAGAACTCGAAAATCACTGCACATATGAACAGGAGTGGTACAAAAAAATTTGTAAAACGCAAAACATTATACTTATTATGACATGAAGCGCGCATATTGTATAATATATTAAATATATCACGTACTAAGATTATAAGAATGGGTAGGACACGCCACACGCATATACTGACTTCGCAAGAGGTTGCTATCTTTTTTTGGGGAAGAGGGAAAGTTCAATATCTAGGAGAGAGATAAACTATAAAGAGGCCTTTTTTGGGGCGAGGTTACAATAATTATCAATTATAAACGATCCCTTGGCCTTAACCTTAAAAAATATTCCTAGGTCGGAAACTTGAAAACACCGAGATCCGGTATGTATTCCGATTTCCGATGTACGGTATTATAGGTAATTACCACATCTCGTTATTTTCGGTAATTACCAAAAATTCCGTATAACCGGTAATACCGTAGATACCTGTAGTAAACAAATACCGGATACTGGTATCAACATTTTAAATACCGCCAGCCATGGTATTGTCTGTAGTTGTGTTTATCAAATGTGCGTTCGATACCCGTATTTGGAATTGCTAGTTTTCAATCTATTAATATACTTATTATTGTCTTATTAGTTATTTCAAATTGTCGAGTGACGAATATATTTTATAAAATAGAATCTCGGAATTTAATTTTTGTTGTACGATCGTTAACTATATGGAGTACCGCATATAATATACATTCAGGACTTAGCCGGTTTGGGATAATTAAACACCATAATACAGTAAGTTCCCGTTACAACGAATACCGATACAACGAAAAATCCCGTTATAACGAAAGTCATAGAAGTCCCCTACAGAAAAGCTATTAAGCTTTTCTAAAGCCGTTACAACGAAATTTCCGTTATAACGGAAAAAAAATTCAGTCCCTTGGAGTTCGTTGTAACGGGATTATACTGTATTTAAAAATCAAAATCAAGGGGGCCAGTTTGGGGCCACTGACTTTTCTTAGGGGACCAGGCCCCCTGAACCCCCCCCCTTGACGACGTGCCTGCGACATTACTTCGACAACATCAAAGTCTAATAATGCATAAGTTCCCTATTATTATTTATTCATTATTATATAAAGTTAGGTATATCTGTATAGTGATATATAACCATGATGTTAAAAATATAATTAGGTATACAAGTTAAATAATGATAACGTATACTTCGTAGTATTTATATAATTATGTTTAAGTACAGTGGATGAATAAAATGTACATGTTATTTCTGTAGAACTTATATAATAATGTTTATTTCCGTTGAGTCCTATACTTACACAGGTATATAGGTTTGTATGTGGCGCGTCATAACGTCTTGTCCGGAAAATGTCTATTCGGACAACGACTGCGCGCCATCCTCCCAGCTCGAACAGGGCTCATATACACCGGGCGAAGAAGTGTTTATTCCAAACACACCATCAATCTCCTTCAGCAATGACCCGAAACAATTATTTAATTTTTGTTTTAATTGGTTGGCTCCCGGGCTGCGGTTATATATCCGCGAGAGGAAAACGGAATAATATCCCGAGTGTGTGTGCGCGTATATATACGAACGCCAAAGGGATACCCTGCAGGTCCTGTGCTGGGTGTTTCAGGTTGACAGCGCGCTTGATCGATGACCATAACTCCACGTCCTACACACAAAACACCCCCCCTCCCCCACCATCCATATTATATGCTTTCCCTCTTACTCTGTATCGTCACATAACGCCCACGGACCATCCCCGCTCTCACGCATGCACTATCCACGTTGTATACTTCTCCCTAACACGACTCACACGCGCGCGCGATCGCTCCTTCACCCCCTCGCCCCCAAATTACTATCAGCCTCTGGACGGTGAACAAACCACTTCACCCCAACCTGGTGTATAATAATAATAATCACAGATGCTGGTGATTGGGCGTGCGTGCATGTGTGTGTGTGTGTGTAAGCATAGGCCCCCGAAAAAATATTCCAAACTCAGCAGGGCAGTGGTTTTTGACGGTCTTTATTTCCGAATGTTTATAAATAATAATATAATTACGACATAATAATATTATTATCGTAATATTACACACGTCTATATAACTCAGATATATTTTCTCTTCAAAATCACAACGTGGATCTCAGCTCAGGTTTAAAATTAATGTTATGATACCAATGACAAAACATTTTTAGGGTGACCCATAAATGGCCGTTATTCTATAACATAAAAATAATATCCAAATAGAAATTATTTTTTATTCTTTATATGCATTCAACACACCGTATCCAATCACGAGTTGGCAGTTTTAAATTAGTATAATACCTATGCATTAATAAAATATATGAGAAATATGAATTCATATGATGCAAAGTAATAAATAAACTTTTATATTTTTTATACTTTTTATGACCCGGGTTATCAATCGAAAATCCGTGATTGACTTTATAGCTACATAATACATATATTTAATACTCTATATACCTATTGGCTTTTATATTGCCTATTGCATGCTATATGTTAGTTAGTTAATTTACAAACATTTTAGTTTTATGTATGCGTATAGGTACATCTCAAAATAGCATTACGCGGGGGTGGTGCCACGAAAAAAGTCTCCTTTTGTATGGTCAATGTATAAGTTAATGTATTACAATCTGTAACTATAGTTATGTTAATAAGATTCGACTATAGACTATATAGACTATAGATGAAGCTTGAAGCGAGATGAGGTGCGTAATTATTGTCATCATTGCAATTTGACGGATTTAGGTTCAGTATAGTTTTTAAAAAAATATTTTAAATAATATATTAGTTTTTGTTTGCTAAAATCGGAATATAACCTTAAGCGGAAATAGTCATGGTGATAACAGTAGAGGGCAGAGGGTCACTGTGACGGAAAACAGTTATAGGCCATAATATTCATACTTGTATAACTACCTGGCTATATTATTATTAGTGAATGTTTCTCATAAAATACAAAGTTCTGTTTAATATATAAATAATATTTGAACTATAAGTCTGTAAAATGTCCATTAAAAAAGGGAATTACATGGAATGCAAAATAATGAACTAATACGCCCAACCATGACAGAGGTCTCGCAAAGTAGTACCTCAGATTTAAAAATTATTATCATGAAAACAACATTACGAATATTAATGTAAATTGTATTTCTTTAATTGAAATGAAAATGAGTAGGTACTTAATGGCTAATATACCTACACAAAGACATAAAGTAATAGCTAATAAGATTATTAATATTTTTAGAAAAATGTGTAATGTTGTGTTTTTTTGTGTTTAGATTTAGATTTTGGAGCAGTAAAACTGCTGAAATTGTATATCTTTGGGTGGTTTATGGTAAAAAATTGAATCTAGTTAGGAGTCCGTAGTTTCGGGGGTAAAAATTAAAAATTCCTAGTAATTTTCAATATAATTAGATAAAAAAAGAAGAACTGAATACCTAACTGTAATTTTTACTCAAAAACAGTTTTCTACAAAATCGATTTTGCTTTTTTGTTATAATTCAAAAATAACAACATATTTTTTGCCATAATATGATGTATATTTATATTATATTTTTCTAGAGATGATATAATTTTCAAAAAATGTTGACTCCTTTTTGTGCTCTTTACAGACATTTCAAATATTTGACAGTTTTAGTTTTTTTTTTAAAATTGTATGTGTGATTATTTTTTTGTTTGTGAGTTTAAATTCTTAAACATTTAATTCATGGATCTTTATAAGTTTTTATCATCACAATTTATAAAATATAAAAAATGCACTGTTATAACTTTTTTATAGGTAATCGATTAAAATTAAAATTTTTAAACGAATAATAATGATTTTAGCTATTTTGTTGTTGTAGTTTATTAAAAAAATATAATTCGTAGGGAATTAAAGCTTTTCACCATTACATATTATATATTTTTATTTAATATACACGATTACATTTTTAAAATATTAAGGACAACGTATTGACTTATAAAGCAATAAAAGCTATAGTAAGTAAAATTATTATAATACATTTTTTTTTTGGTTTTTTTTTTGTTTTAGGTTGATGCTTCGATAAATGAGGTAATTAGCCTGTGGAACTGTTGGGGAGGTTACTATAGGTGTTGAACACGTGTGTGTTTGTTTTGACAGAATTTTTAAGTGGGAACCCGTAGGTATCTGCCATGCCCGGTGGGTGATGGCAGGGTCTCTCTCCGGACACCGTGACTGCAAGAAAAAAGCTACCGTGGCCGAGTTCGAACCAGCGACGCCTCGGTCCGCTCGGCCACTCCGTCCCAATAAATTATTATATACCTAGTATATTATGCGATTTGTTTTTGTCAAAAATTAGTTCAAATTAGGTACCAATAATAATAATATAAATATATAATAAAATATCCATAGAAATAAAGGCTGACAGTTTCCACATAGAATCGTTTGTCAATAAAATAATTTTCAAAAAAATGTCACTACGTTCCTATTTTCAATATTTTCTAATTTAGATTTAATTAGTACATCACTGTAAGAAAAAAAATATGAAGAACGTTAAAGAACATTAAGTTTTTTTTTAATGACAAACGAAAAATAGGTTATCAAACATAAGTCTAATAAGAACCTACAATAGTAATTACGCGCGTCTATAAGAAGCTCAATAATTTTAATCATGTCTTTAAACATTTAAAAACAATTTCAAACAGATTTTGCATTAAAACTTTTCGTTTATTCGTAATATTTTTGTTTTTTTCTGATTATTTAAAAAAGAACTGGAAAATGTCTACTTTTGATTCTTTAAAGTACAAACTATAGATACAATTCGTTAGATACAAAAAACTTCCTTCGAAGTTTATGATTGGAGAATTTTTCTGATAGAAAAATGTTTATTATGACAAAAAAAAAGAACACATTGTTGTAAAACCAATACTTTCATCGTTCCATCAGAAATTAAAATTATCACTTTTATCTTTAAAAACGTATTAAGCTAAAATTAATCATGTTGGATGAATATCGATCAGTTTTAAAAACAAATCTGTATATATTGTGGCTTGGCGTGGCGCGTTGGCTGCTACCAATGCCGTGGAATGCGACTGGTAGTAAGTAACGGCTACAGCTACTAGCTATCGGATAGGTGACCACCCGGGTTCATAGTAGTTAAAAACCTTGCCACACATACACGTGTTTTCTACCTACCTTAACAACCGTAAAACAATCGTAAAATGCAACCTACTGCATCAACCTTACCCCTACCACAGTTCATTACCCCTACTACAGCTAATGGCCTTAGTCGCCGGGCTTAAGTTCAAAAAAAAATCTGTATAATAAAAGTACACCTATGGGATGCAAATCCATATAACAATCAGGGAGACGTCTAAGTTTTTTGTTTTTTAATTGGTAGGAGAAAACATTGAAAGCAACTAACAATAACAACTAATAACAACTATTAGCCCATGATGAGCCATCAGGGTGTTTGGTGAAGCATATAATAATATAATTTTTTAATCAAACTAAAAACAAAATATTAGGTATATAAGTAACTATAATAGTTATGACAATTGTTTATTAATAAACTAAACATTTTTTCAGGTTTAGCGATATCAATATCACGCCATTGCACTGTTAAAAAAATGTATATAAATGTAGAGACACCGCACCGATATAATAATATTCAATAGAACGAGAACCAAAAGAATGTCGATCACACCCACTCGTCGTAATGTATACGGATAATATAATATCGCTTAAGCCTCGGGGACGGCATGTCAAAATATAACAGGACGTATTAAAGAGTTTTGCGAGTATCGTCACAGAGGTGACCTTTTTCTTCTTCTCTTCTTGTATAATATTATGATGTGTGCGACGAGGAAACCGGTGAGTATGTGTGTTTGCGTAAAAACAAGACTCTCTCAGGACGTCCCGCGGTGGGAGGGCTTGCTTGCGCTATCGTGAGAGACGCGTCTCGGATGTCATGGCCTAATAGACGTTTAAAAATACAGATATATTCGTACACGCACGCTGGGCTAACGGGCGTACCTATATATTATATATATGTATATAGTGTCCGTGTGTTATTATACCAGAACGAACGCTGTCAAGTCACCTGGTATATAGTATAATAACGTGTGCCAAGAGACACATATATATTTTATATTATTATACTATAATATTATTATTATCATTGTAATCGCGATTTTTACTCTTCTAATGGCCTCGCCATCTATATAAGTAGGTACGTGTATTATAATAAAGGTAAATCGAAATTGTTATATTATATATTATATGACACATTATTGACGGTTTCTTTATTCTCATGTCCTCCTACTCGTCAGAGGTCTTCATGAAAAAAAAAGTCGTGGCAAATACGTTTAACGTCCTACCTCGCTGTAGGATTGCACAATATAATATCTGTTATTGCGGACACCGGAAATTACGATTGATTCAATTTTTTTTTCTTATTGTTGTAATTCACATATTTTAGGTATTTAATATTTATCATAAAGCATTACTACAACATTTACCATTTATTAAGAAAAAAAAAATATGCTTTTCGACCGGTATCAGTTCGGTTATTATAGTTCTATTCCTATTCAGAATGTTTGTTGTATAGATAATATATTATACATTACACAATGCCTACAGTTAAAAAAAACTGATTAAATTAATGGATAATAAAATAGTTTAACTATACTATATATTATAATATAATATAAATTATTTTGAATATGTATAATGTATATTTAATAGGTGCTTAGTAAATATATTATATTTGTAGATATTATATAGATAAATAACTAAAATAAGTCTATAACAGATGAAACAAAAATAATTAAACTCTGACGTAATATTTCCCCTTTGTCTGTTGACTGTTTATGATTTTGGTAAACATTTACTTTTGGTGCAGCTGCCGCTGAGTCAACTTTGACGTAATTTAAGACACATATTTTATGTTTATAGATAAGTTAATGGCTTGAGAGCTATAGTACCTGGTAACTTATAGTATCTAAACCTACGATAAAAATAATATTTTTCATTTATATTCTCAAGTATATTATATAATAATTTATATTTATTAGGTATATAATATTGTTACAAATAAATAGGTGCAGAAAATGTTGATTATTCGAATAGGTGCAATCGGTTATTGTTCTAGGATTAGCATGAGAAACACCATTTTGAGCTGTTCACTATAAACTTACTAGGTAGGTATACTTTTATTTGGCAGAATATAAAATTGTAAAAAAAATATGATCACATCTCGCAGGAATTTCAAACATATAGTACCTATGGGTTTGGGCATATTTTAAAATACAAATACAAACACTTGTATTATACTTAACACAATCGGTACAAATCTCACTATCCAAAACCATGAATAGATGATCATGAGCTAAAAAAATGTTTAAAAAGGTACATATTCGTCCCTTGGGTGCACATCTCACATCAGTTAAACTACCCTCCACAAAACGCCCAAACTCCTGGACAGGACCGTGTCGAATTGCATACTTATTTGTATTGTCGAGTTATGTGGGGTAAATCCCTTGGGTGAAACATACAAAATTTGGTGGTCATGCTATATGGCACGACCGATTATACCCCTGAAGCAAAAATAATGTTTGTATATAAAAATAACAGTTCTTATATATTATATATATCTCGTATATGTATAAATTATAAATCTATAAGTATAATATAGGTACATATGTGAGAATATAATAGTAACATATAGTTGGTTAAACTAAGTTTATTATAGTATTGCATAAATTTTAACTTAATTATGCAAATTTATATATTATTTATATAGGTTCATTAAAATGTATAGATAATGTATAGCTAGGGTACTTGATATTTATTTTTATTATAATTAATTATTAAGTTGTATAATATTATATTTTGTAAAATATTGCCTCTGCGCTCTATGTGTATTATAACTATAATTATTTGTTAGTAGTAGCATCGTGTGCCGCCGTTAAGCCCTATGCTTGAGCAAACTTTTTGTTGTTAAGTAACATTGATTATTAATTGACAATTGTTAACTGTAATTGTAACCTCTGTGGCTCTGTTTTTGTGACTAAGCTCTAAGTATATTATGATTATATTAAATTGTAATACCGCAAATCGCAATATTATTTATTATTTCTAACAACTATATAGGTATAATAATATCAAGTAATAGTATCTAACGTTTTGTGGTATCGAAGACGCTGCCAAAACTTCTTGCGAATTACTTCAGCAACGCCGCCGCCCACCATCGTTTATTAATTATTATTAACCATCTCAATAAATGATAAATAAGTATATAACCTATCTATAACTACAAACTATACCATAATATCAACTAAAAACAAACTTATTACATAAAATCCCATCAATACAGAGAAAACCTGAAAACCTAATAAATGTATTTTATGATAATAATCAAGTTTAACGAATGATGCATGACAGATAAGAGTCTTATTTATTATTTATTTTTCATTTTTATATTAAAATAGTAATATAATATAATTATTATTTTGTATTTTTTCATCGTGATATGAATTATTATTTATTCATATCTACTACCTATTATTGTACAAAAACATAACTAATAAGTGAAGTTCATACTTATAACTTTTTGATGCTGAGTTGGCGTACCTATATATATAGAATACAAATGTATAATAATATTTATACTTTATATTTGTGTTTACAGATATCTGTGTTAACAGATTACTTTCACGGTTTGAAATTAATAACAGATTCGTAATAAAACTATTTTAGGTTAATAACTTGTATTTTCATGTCATTTTACAGATCCACGTCTATAGCCAAATTTATGTAGACTCATTATATTTCACTTTATATGACAATATTTATTATTTATATTGTGTATGATTAACACGAAAATCAAATAAACATATTATATACAACATAATGTATACCTTTTTTTTTTATTTTGTTTTCCCGTAATGTCATAATAAAAACGAGAGACCGTGTGGCCGTCCGTTAGTTACCAGTAAATAGTTACAATTGTTGAGGTATTACGAAGTATATTTTTTATCTACAGTTAAGATTGTTTGTGTACCTATAGGCTATACGACTACTTATAGAATTTTTACCACGGTTATAATTTATTCATTCTAGCCAATATTAAACAAATAGGTACCAAAACATAAAGGTTATACAATTTTATTTAAATTGTACATAATACAATATGGAATTGTTATACAAGTTAATGGGTTGTATATAATACGCGTTTAGTAACCGGGAATTTAGCACACTCAAGCTTATTCTTAACTTGCTTAATTTCTCGGCATACCTAATATTTATTTTTTGCTATGGATAATTATATACTGTTTGAAATAAATATTTTCTTTGTCTTAGTTCATTATTGCACTAATCGTTACAACGAACACTGTACCTACGCGTGTATTCATTGTAAAATATTTCGTCAAAAGTTATAGCACACTTTTTCGTTAATATATATTTTATATTATATTAATAATGTCTTGAGGAAAATGTCGAATATCAAAGAAAAGCTACTGTCAAGTCGTCTGAAGTAGAAATTATAACTCCATCCGCTGAATCGACCGAAAACTGTTGTGAAATCGCGTCGGAAAGATGCGGTCAGTTCTCCGGCCTCCCTCAGTTGGGATGGCATAGCTCATACCGACCACAGAGGTACAGACCTGCGTCTTCGGGTGATGCAGCCAATGTCGGACTGGGATTGCCGTCAGCCGCTTCCATGCAGGAGCCGGAGATGACCGACTCACTGCTGCCTGCCAACGAATCGTCCTGGCTTTACATTTCGTTGTTGAACCAGGCAATTATGACGTCCGTTGACGACCAAGTAATTTTTCGTGTTTTCGCCGACCGAGTTTTCACCGCCAGACTGTTCAGCGTCAGCATCTCCCCCGTCGTGCGTCTCGTCCCCGCTGCAGTTAAGCCCCGGTTTTGCGGACCCTTTGACACGCCGTACGTGTTTGATGCCAAACATTCATGTGCGGTTTTGTTCGTCACGTGATTTGGTCATCGAGTCGTCCGAGTTAGCCGACGGGCAAACAAGGGTACACTCCGCGAGTTTGCAGCTACATTCGGACGTACCCGAAGACCTCCGCTGTGATGAAACCGAACGCACGGTATAAGAGGCCGCGGCTGAACGACCTAAGACAATATGGAAAAGGACGAAGCGTTTCCTCAAACGCGTGTTTTGTTGCGCCTAACATTATGGTATGTTCTGTGATATACAGAAAAGTGTATAGTAGTATGAGTTTTAGAACCTCGAACTTATGTTCACAAAAAAAATATTTTCTAGACTTTAATAATAATATTGATCTTTGGCACTAATCGAACATGTTTTTATCATGGAATCATCATCTTTTACATCTTAATTGTTACCTAACCATTCCATACATTGTTATTTTTGTTTGTAAAAAGCCGTTTGGCGTATATAAATTATAAAAATAAAATAAAATATAATATTGTTATTCCCACTGCAAGAACATTATTTAATTATGATTTACACAAATAAACGTTTTTGTAACATTGTTACCTATTTCATTGATTTTTATTTGATATTATTATATTATTGGTTATTATTAACAAACGCGTCAACAGGCTTGTGGAAAATTAATTTACGCGACTTGTGGAAATCGTGACTATATTGTATTGCGGGTACTTTCGTTTTTTTTATTTTTGTAACCAGTGTAAACTACGAAGTGTTCGTATGTGTACGTGGTTGTGTATAATATTACATATTTAAATAAATGCTGATTAATGGTTATAAACGGTAGAGGCTATGAGACATTTTAAACCGTATATAGAGAGGAAAATATCGACACCATTGATGACGCTATAAACTTTCAAATAATATATAGGTACCTATAATCTATGGACCATGGTGTATAATAATATAATATGTACTATGTAGTATATAATAAAGCTTTAAGACAAGCCAATTTGTCATGACAAAATGTGGGCTTACATTAATTTATGACTCTGGGCTGTCAGACCCCTTCGGCGCGAACGCTCTTAATTAAGCCTCGGTCCCATAGCTGGCTTTCGGCGATGACTTTCCTAACTGGGGTGTGTTTAATTATCAGTGTTATTAAGCCACAAAGACCGTTCGAAACACGCAGTTTTGTAAAATAAACTGAAACACGATCTGAGTTTATATCGTGACACAGTCTTTTTTTCTAATTTCCTACATAATCTATATAGATTATAGGTATATATTTAATAAATAATATTGTACCTATATATTGTATATTATATAATATATATGCATGCCTCGTTTTTGTATAACATATAATACATATTAATATATACTTGACGTATCGACATTCGACATAGGTAATGTTATTGTTTATTTATGGTGGTAGGTACATATTATTATATAATAACAAGTATAGTTCCTCACTTTCTCAACTTTGTGTAAGTAAAAAATATTTAAAAAAAAAATAATACAACTACTTATTAGTTATTAGGTAAATATATGTAGGTATAGGTACTAGGTAGGTACAGGGATATTAATTAAAATAAATAATTTAATATTTATTGGTGGTTACAATATGTATACATATTATTATGTATTTATGTACTAAGTACTTAGATTAATTTTTTACCCAGCCATCTGCGACATCCTATATATTCTTTTAACTGTATATTTATTTTCTTCCCACGCAAAATTTTCTCGCTTGAATTAATTCTTTAACTATCCCAGCTAATTAGTCCATTCTTTTCTCCAATTCTCACTTTGTTATTTTGTCCACATTTAATCTACTCCATAACGATAGGTTCAAAACGTTTTCTTAATTTAATAGCTTAATATACATTAATTTGATTATATTTAAAACTATTATTGTCGAAACTGATGGTTTTATACCAGGTTATTACTTATATAATAGTTATATAGGAAAAAAAATGTATTATGTATTTTTTTATATTCTAAAAGGTTAATATATTATATAATATTAATAGTATTAGAAACTAGAGTATATATAGGTATTCTATTGTAAGCCACAAAGAACAATAATAATTAGGAATTACTCGTTTATTTACATAAGTATAGGTACATAAATACATTGTGATCGCATTATATATAAATATAAAGTAAAGTTTAATTAATAATCTACAAATGATAATATGTTTTTTACTGCCATACCTGGATTTCAGAATTTCAGATATAAAAATACTGTTTCTGACCTATATGCATATGTCTCGTTTGGGTGGCTATATTAATATTGTTAAAATATATTAATACATTTAGTTAACTCTGCGGATAAGGATTTTTTTACTATAGGTACATGTCCTAATATAAACATCAGCGAAGCTTTGTTTAAGCAAATTGTCAACTAAATTTAAATTATTTACAAAATTGTAGTTAAAAAGTAGGAATTTTATAAGTAAGCGCTCTGCTGCACCGTAGATGTCAAGTGCGTACTTCGCTAGTTAGTAAGTTGTAGTTATGTACCTATGTGTTAAATTTGAGTTCAATGATAAATCATAACATATACAAAAACGATTCTGAGCAAATACGGTATGTCATCCTATATGTCTAAGCATATTTAATAATAAATGTATATTGCTAATTGCTATATTATAGTAATTTATTTAACTGTTAGTAATAATACGGTAGGTGGATACATTTTTTCCGAAAACATTGTATTTATTATTATATTATTAATTAATAATTGGATATAAATTGTAAATATAGGTATGCCATCATAAAGCATAAATATAGTAGAAAAAAATCGGGTAAATAAAACAGAAATGTTAAAAATTCTGCTATGCAGTATGCATATATTCCTTAGCATTTTATAAAAGTAACTATTAATTCTAGTAACACACCAATTTCTGATAACAATTATAAAATACTTAGTATATTATGCAATTTTATTTGTTACATTTCCATGCGATTTCATCCTCAGAGTAAAAATTATTAACAATATTTGTTTTGTATTTGGATAAATTCTGTGAAAAAACGATCGTACAAATATTCTATTGCAGCCTTGTGGGAAAATCAAAACATAAAAATCGCCAGTTCCTTTTTATATACGACAATTACGACTATAGTACGACTAGATATAATATGAGATTGGCACATAATATGATAAAGCATGATGTAAGGACAATACGTATATATTTTATATGTACCTATTCTAACGTTAAAGTTAAATATTTTGGAGGAAAAATATAATGAAACCTAAATCGACAAAATAATATCATATATATAATAATAATAATATCTATATAATATATATAATAATATCCAAAGCATATAGGTACCGCAATCACACACTATAGTCTATTATATTATATATTTATAATATATTATACTGCGTACAATATAAAAATTATACATGGTGACGAAAAGCGTCATCCGACCGGTGGCCGAGAGCGAGCCCAACCGCTTTTGACAAAAGACGCGCAGCGAAAAGTGGGTCATACGCGGCAGTGGCGGAGGCAACAACAACAATAACACAATAACATCGACGACAACGACAAGCACAAGAACAACAAGAACAACAACAACAATAGGATATTATACGACACCTAGGCCGCAACGGAGGGTGACGCGTCCGCTCCACCCGCCCATTGGCCTGGAATCGGCGGCCGGCACACAATCGATCACCGGCGGCGGCGGTGGCTCCCGCCCAGCCACGGGATGCTGCGGCCACGTGGACCGGGTGGCGCGCGGCCATTGGCCCGGCCGTACCCGATGGGTGTCGCCGTACTGCACGCCGCGGCCGGACTCCACCCTGTCCATGGATCGCCGAAAACAACGACGACGACGACAACGATAACGATACACACGAGCGCCCTACGAAGGAGGTAACCGCGCGCGCAACCAGTAGTATGACGATATATCGCGGAGTGTATTATAATACGGATTGGTGTGGGTAACCGTCGCGCAGTTGTGTACCGCGGTAGTGCGCGATATACCGTTGACGTCCAGTTAGGCACGTACCGCCCGGCCGTACGCTGTATATTATAATATATACCGACTGACCGCGCAGTTACAATATTATTAGTATTGTTTTAGAGCCGCTGTAGTGCTATATTGCCGTCGTTACGACCACGCGTTCCGTCCGTTAAGTCTTCGAGCCTCCGAGTGCCACGAGTTTTGGGTTTATATATTTTTGCTTTTTTGCCTACGAGTTTCGCGTGCGCGCCCGCTACGGTGGTATGCACCTACCCTGTCGCCACTGCAGGACGAAGTGATGTTATCGATGAACAGACCTATTATCTATCAGGTACAACCAAAAACTTAATAATATACTATTTTATACTAGTTATCCGATCGAAGTATATTGAACATTATACAGTTAGGTACTAATGGTAACCGATAGATAGACAAGTGGTTGGAACCAGGTGGCTGCAGTATTGTGATAAACAGTTCCCTCCCGTTCACGGGTTTTGAACGAGGGGGGAAAGAAATCTAGGCAAGTGGTTGGTTATACACTTATACCTATAGCATTAGTATCTGTACTTATAGGTAGATATAGGTCTACCCATATGTATAATGTAATATTATATGCTCACCACAACCCAAAACAAACGTTTTAAGTTTTGACCTCTATAGAAAAATCTCTAGGAGAAAAAAATTTTTATCTAACTAATTATATTAAAAACTAAAAGTAATAATAATAATGTAAAACGTTATAGGTAACTTATAGGACACATTTGTTACAAAATATTAAATAGGACTATACCTAATAATAATAATTTTAAAAAAAAAAAAACAATTTTTTACCATATAACTTGCTATATGATATATATTATAAGATGAGTATAGCTATCATATATAAGTTATAAGTATATTATACAAGTGTAGAAAATATGTATAATTAATTAATATAATATATATTATAGGTATACGGTCTCTACAGTATAATATTAATTGTTCGCTAACCAATTTTTTTCCTCACCTATCGGTGGAAATAAATCGGGTTAGAAATTCGTTTATCAACATTTGTTCTTTTTATTGATAAAATATGTAGGTTGTGCTTACAATCGTGTGAAATTGTGTTATATTTTGTGATACTATGTCAATAATAATTTTATTCGTAAATCGTTTTTATTAAACATTACTAATAGCATGCCACAAAAATTAGAGTGGTTCTTCGATAAGAAAATTAAAAAAATATGATTTATTGTGTAAAATATCAAATGAAAAAACTTTGTTTCCCCTCTTCACGACTTCACAAGATAGGTTGGTTAGAAATTAGAATAAAAAATTCGATGATTGTTAAATTGTCATGTAAGTAAAACAAGTATCAACATTTTAATATCTGTATACATATTAATTATTATGATTTTAATCTTAGTTTTAGTAAGGGGGCTCCAGTAGTCCAGTCCATGAAAAAAAAGCGACTTTTAGACCAAAAAGCCTGACAAAACTGGAGGAATTTGTAATAATTTACAATAAAATAATACATTATCAATAAATATAATTACGTATTTACGTATGTGGTATATGTGTTAGTTAATAATATTCAATTATAATTTATGATTCATGAAATAGGTACCTATATAGGAACAAAACCTATTGGTATTATATAAATAATAAATTAGTAAATCAAGATAACCTAACTAAACAGCAAAAATCGTTGTACAGTTTATGTTACGGTTACACTTTATATGTATATAATATTAATATAATACAGAAGAATCCCCTTATTACGATGCAGCATACTATATTCCGGATAAAACAATTCCCAGCCATATTATGCACTTTTAGTTTTATATATCATGGTAAGTTCTATAAATGATATATCATACATTGGCGAAACTAGGGGGATGCACAGGGGACCAGTGCACCCTCAAATTTCAAATGTGCGCAATCAAAAAATAAAACCCTTATTTTTGCTATTATATTTTAATTATTTTGAAGAAAAAATTATCAATAAATACAAAAATGCTGTAGTATACCTACATAATAGGTATTATGAAATAATCTTAAGCTTATCTTTAGCTAGAACAGGTCACATATATGTAATTATCATTAGGTACTTATTTCATATTTGTGTAACAATATTCATAATAATATTATACTATAAATTGACAAAATACCTTTGAACACTGCAGAGTTACGACAGTTTTCTTGAACGAGAGCACATTTACATTATTTCTTTGTTGATGATTTCTTATAACATGAAAAAACAATTAAACAGTTAAAATGTTAATTTGTGTTTGACAATTTTTAATGTTTTTTTTTTTTTTATCAATATCAAATATTTCAATTTTTTTGTTACTACTAATATTCTATAATAATTAATAATATTAAACAAATAATAAGATGTAATATATATAGTACCTATAGAATTAAAAAAAAAAAAAAACAAAAAAGCACCTAACACGAAATTAACGATCTAGAAGATTTTCCATTTAAGCTGTTCTACTTCTAGTTCAAATCAGCCCGAGTTAAAAAGTCCTCTTTTGAATAAAAATAATTGAAATTACACTATAGATTTGAAATTAAGTCTGAAAAAGAAATTATTTATACATATCTAATTTACTGGACAGGAAGATCATGTTAATAAAGTTGTGACAATTTTCTTTTCTTAATCTGTTACTGTTTCACACTTATTCATATTAAAAATTTTAAAATTAAGTACATAAATATACATTTGAAATTGTTGTGAATATTAAGTCTAGTGTAAAGAGTTTGGAGATCTGGGAATTCTTTACAATTTTTGCACACCCCAAAGTATAGGTCTAGTTGCGCCTATATGATCTTAAGTGCAGTTTGTTTTTGTCATTATGGATATATACCTAACCACGATCTTATAAAACAATCTGATTTTCTACATTTCCCTCGAAGATAGCGAGTTATAAGCGAAATCTACTGTATATATTCTATGTAATATTTTAAATATTAATCCGTTCAGTTGGTTAGTATAGATTTTACACAAAAAAAAAACAAAAATTGAGTAAAACACACATAAATCATAATATATAGGTATAGTAGCGTAACAAAAATGTTATAACAATGTTTTTTACGTATACAAGCTTACTGTCATGCACTATATTTAACTACAAAATTCATATTATACTATATATATAATGGTACATTGGTGTGAAAATGGATTGAAAAAAATATCGGTACCTTTATTATTTTTTACTTTAAAAATAAATCAAAATTTCACTTGTTCCATTAGTCTTGCAAGCATGTTTTACAACCAAACTTTTCTATTAAAAAAGTTTACCAAAAACTGTCAAAACTTGAAAAGAAACAGACGTTATCTGTATATTATATACTTGGTTCAATATTTGTCGCATTCCAGATAACAGATAAACATCACCTGGATACATCAACTTCAAAAAGACATATTGTAATTCAGTTACAGTCAATTTCATTTTATTCACACGGAAAATCTGACATATGTTAGAATAGTAAATTTTTCTCTAAATGTACACGAAAATGTGTGTTTACTGCACGTATTTTTATATTATTCTATTACTCAAACAACACTTGTAGTAGTCGAAAATATAAATCACATCTATATATAGGTACGTAATAATATTATTGTTATTAACTACCTACTTATCGTACCTATATTATAATATTATGTATAACTAAATGTCAATCTCATAACTGAGAAATGTTCAAGGTATAATAAACATGTTTAAGGTTTATGAAATATTAACAGTCCCAATATTATTATATATCTATTTTAAAATTTAAAATTAAAGTTAAAATTGCAACCCGCTACCACCGTGAGTTACACCTATTATTGATTTTTTTTTTACTACGCAATGTAATGATAATATATTATTTTTTAGTTTATATATATCATATATATAATATATATATATATAGAAAGGTTGTAATACGCTAAGCACTTACACTTGTTGAGTCTAACATGCGTAGGTTAATTATCATAAATTTGCAAAAATAAGGTTTACTTAGTATAATAATTAATTAAAAAAAAAAAAAAGAAAGTAGGTAAGGTTCTAAGTAGTAGGTACTAGGTACTAATTTGAATGCTGCATTATATTAATAAATTTAATGCTATGTGATTTATTAATATATATGATAGCTGATTGATATTGATAGTAGGTACCTATTTATAAGATATTTGAATAAATTAGTTTTAAAATTTAGACACAACATAATTTATATTATAGTATAATATGGAATATATAAAATAAAGAAAAGCTAACAATTAACGATATGTGGCTTGTATAGTGTATAATATTATTTATAATATTATGATATATGTGGGTAGTAGGTATATACTAACAACAATTTATTATACTATTAATAATTAAAAACCAAAACAATATTCACCCTTTTTATGCCCTATATATATTTATATCGATCGTTTTAGACAGCTGCAGCTGATTAAATTAATATGTTTAATGCAGTCACTAGACGTATAAATTAACTACGTATAAATTAAGATGTCACGTTTAAATGCAGCAAAATTATCGATAAAAAAACTTAACAAACATTCACTTGTTAATTTTTCAAATTAAAACTTTAATGAAATAACAAATTATAAATTAATAGGTACTATGTTGAAACTTGAGAAGTTAGATTATCATTTAATTACTTGGATTGCATTCCCTTACTTAAATTAAAAATATATTTGATTCATTTTCCTAACACAAAATAAAAAAAACTTAAAAATGTATACAGAAACAAAAATATGAATTCATAATTATTATAATGACGTATATTTTTTTTTTACATTAATATTTACATCCACAATCTATTAGATGATATATAATATATTTTTACGAACAGATGGATTTAAGAATAATCCTATTGGATGAACTTTAGAATTACGACGTTTGAATGACATAATACATTTTTAAATAAAATAAAAATGTAATTTATTTTTTGTTTCAAACAATATTTACATTTTAGTTTTGAAAATGTTAAAAGGATTTTAGAATTTACTTTGAAGAGGGATTACTGTTGTAGGTGATAATAATACGGGACAGGGATATAGGGACATACTGTAACAACAATATTACTATAAATACGAATTTAAAAATAAAAACTAAGAAAATTCTCTATACAAATTACATCAATGCTCTAATGGTTAAAAATTATGAAATTATTAAGTACTAAACTTAAAATATATTAGATGCAATTTATATGAAATGTTTACATAAAAACATATTAATTTTAATTATTTAATATTATGATAATCTTATGGTATTCAGGGGCGTCATTTCAGTTTTTTTTCCGGGTGTGCAAGATTTTAGGATTTCTGGTTTATTTATATTCTGTGCCGCATAGCCTCAAATAGAGTTTGGGATTAGGGGGGGGGGGAGAGGCTATAGCTTTACTTTGGAAATATTGAATAAACTTAAAACAAAATGTAGGAAATGTTTAGGAGGGCTATGGACATTTTTGGGGGTTTTAGCCCTTAAGTCCCCCTCCTAATGTTCAGTGGTCATAAGAGAATTCATGAGGTATATAGAAATATAAAATACACGTAATATTAGTATTAGAATTTAGTACCTATACAATAAAATGTCATTATAATATTATAATCTTGGAGTAAAATTTAAATTTATGTATAGAATGAACTAAAATTCATAAAAATTAAAAAACTATAGGTACAAATTACAAATAATGAAAAATAAAATTCGGTATAGGTATTTATCTATTTAATTAGACATGGAACAGGTCTGTGCCAAAACGAGCATCTCGTAAACCTGATATTATTATAATATCTACCACAGGGAAAACATTTTTCTAAGTGCAGCATTTAAATCACAGGCACTCATAACGTCATCCCTAATGATTAGACAATACACTTTAATATTTAACGGCTCTATTATTATTATTATTATTATACTCGCGGTTGTATACGTTCGCAGACGACAAACATGGGAATGCACAACAACACGTGCGGCGGCGGTGTGGTCAACGGCAGCGTTGGCGTCAGTGGCAGTGGCGACATGATGTCGTACGCCACGCACACGCCGACCACTGCCGACGATTATTACGGAGGTGCCAGCGGACTGGTGGCCGACTACGACCTGCCGCAGTGTCTGGGCGGCCGGCCGCCGCTAGAACCGGCGTACGCGGCCGAGTGTGGCGTTTACTACGAGAAGAACTCGTCGGCGGCCGATTACCGGTCGTATTACGGCGGTGGCGGCGGTGACGGTGCCTACGATCAGCTGGCGGTCGACGTCGGCGGTGGCAGTTACCATGCTCATCACCAACACCACCACCATCACCATCAGCACCACCACCAGCACGGTCATCACAATCACCAACACCCGCTGCAGTCAGCCGAAGCGGCCGTCATCATTACGTCGTCCGACGGTCTGAGCTACACAAACTTGGACTGTAATGGCATCGCTTCCGCTGTGCACGGCCAAGACTACGGCGCGTATTCGGACGACGGCGCCGGCGGCGGCGGTTACAACGGTTACGGGGGTCATCATCGGGACGACAACGCCGTCCGTAACGAGTCGTATTGTGGTGGCGGTGGTGCGTCCGTGGACAATGCGTTCTTCAACATGCACCTGAACCACAACAACGAACACTCGGCCGCCGGACGACAAGCGGTGCAGCAGCCGCGACCACCGTCCGCGCAACCTCCGCCGCCACCGGTGCAGTCGTCCGCTCAGACCACGGTCACCGTGGCTGCGTCCCCGCTACAGCTGCAGCCCACCCCAACACCCGGTGACGACCGGTGTCCACGTGTCATCAAGCAGGAAGCGTCCTCCGGCAGCCAGTGTTACGGCGGCCGAGACGGTACGTCGCCGTACAGTGACGACGCGTCCGCGTACCGCACTTCGATGATCGCTGGTCAACCGCAGCAACACATCCAACAGCAGCAGCAACATCACCACCACCTCCATCACCAACAGCAGCAGCAGCAGCATCACCAACACCACCATCACCAACCACAACAGCAGCAACATTGTAGCCGGTCAAACAGTGGTGCCCAGCAAAAGCACGGAGCCGCCACCGTCGCAGCTTCATCGGCCGTCCAGACGGCGGTGCCCACTTACAAGTGGATGCAAGTCAAACGAAATGTTCCTAAACCAGCTGGTAAGTGTTTATCGTTTAAAAATTAGAAATATTATGGTATATAGTATTATACTACTAGCTATTTTACTTTTAATAATTTATTAAAATGCCAGTGATTTTTAACCTGTATCGCAAATTGCAAAACGCTGTAATTTAGGTTGGCCATAGAAAAAAATACAGTGGGAGGCTCCGTCGGTATTAACGAAAAATGAACGTTAAATCCGCCACTGGTTGTCATGATACGACTAAAATACGTAATACCCACGTACCAAGTTAACATCGTTCTAGGCTCAATAATACCATGTAGTTAGGTATTAATTATTATATTTTATATACAAAACCATACAATGCCAGGGGGGGAGTGGTGCTGCAATTGCATGCATAATATATTGTATGTAATATGTGTTGACTAACGAAAGGGATTTATTATATTCAAGCAGTACCTATACATATTATACAAAAGATGAATTTAAAAAAAAAAAAAATAAAATAGTTGATTATGTAGATTTTTAATACTTTAAGATAATAATTAGTGATTACGTATAGATGTATCTACAGGATTTTTATAATTTAAAGGGATAAAGGTT
>WHPZ01586831.1:0-23018 GCA_016617965.1 Macrosiphum rosae | reverse complement strand
TCCTAGACTAACATACCGTCTCCCCTCAGAATCGTTTTTCTTATACAATGATATTATATAATTGAATTCAAATTTAATACCATCCATTATACAGTGACCCACTTGTAACCTATATACTGTACAGCAGAGCACCTTTTTCTAACTGATTTTTTTCTAACCGATTTTTTCTAACACTTTGTTTATCATGATAAAAACGAATAAAATTTAAAAATTACCTAATTCTCACTAGGTATATACACAATTAAAACCACTGTCATACGATAATAGTAAAACGTGATAGTTACTTTCGCGTCAGCGTACCGTCACCATACGAACTCCACAATAGTTACTATCACCCTATCTACTAGATTACACGTGCATCCATGATAGTTTTATCACGATAGCAACTATTGCTGTTTCTATCATCGTGTGAACTAGGAATTAGGCTTAATGGTTACTTATTAATACATATTAATTATGGTTCATAAATTTTCTTCAAAATGGAAAATATTGAGTAGCATGCTACGTTTGTGTCCAATGATCACCACTTAGGTTACCTAGAAGCATTATTAAGTGGCACAAGTCATACGGGAAATACAGTTATTGATGAATATATTTGGACTCTACTTCCTATTAAAACCGTTTTCGATATCAAAGAAATAGAAAGAAAATTTACTATGAAAATTTTGAAAACCAAATATTAATTTACTGTCAATTAAATAAAATAAAATAAAATATTTATAACTGTTATTTTACAAAATTAAATAGTTTTTAAATATTGTTGTAGCGAACTGTGCTACAAAGAATTGGCGGTACAAGCTCTAAAAACGTCATCAAGAGAACAGAGTTCTACAGAGATTTACCAGAGGACAGTATTCTAGTTAATAACGTTCAACTAAGTGAGCAATAAATAGTTATTTAATCATTAAAAAGAAGTAAGAACCAGAAGTTCGTTTAATATATAGCATAAGTTGCGTAATAGTAATATAGTTATAATTCCAGGAACACTAATATAGGAACCAAAATATTTGCAATCACGAATGATCTACTTGCCATCAAATTTAGTGTAGTTAGGTACTAAAAAATTAAATGTAGGCACGTCTAATGAAAATAATATACCCAAAGGTGGGCAAGTTAATGGAAATTATTAACTCAAGCTAAGTTACGTCAAGAGGACACAACTACACAAACTCGATAAATTAACAATTAACAGTTAATAAATCATACATTTAACTCGATGAGTTCAAAGTTAATACCTATAGAATAAATATTAACTTAACTCAGTTTAAAAAGAAGTGAACATACTTTTTTTAATTAGCACATAGATATGTGGCTCACTTACAGAGGGACTACATTCTTTGTAAATTCCTAAATTATTATAATAAATAATTTAATTGAACTTTCATCGTAATGTTCAGTGTCTATACCTATTTTAATTTACATGATTATTAAATATTTAAATACCTACACATCACAATAAATAATTTAATAAATATTAATTTTTTTATATCAAATATAAATTTAAGATCGTGTAATATTATGCTAAATGCTAATATAATAATATAATTATTATATTGTATCTAATCTACTATAACATATATCTATTTCCAGCATTATTTTATCAAGAAAAATAACAGAAATATTTATATTACTATACAATTATAATATTGGATTATTTTTATTTTTATTTTAGTATTACCATCCCGTCATGAAATGCTATTAATGAATAGCTTCTTCATCAAGCCAACCATGACCAATGGCCTATTACCACTCCATTGTGTTTATTGTAATTATTTTTATACAGATTGTAAAAATAAAACAAATATGACAAAAAAAATTTTTTAGTATTAATGTATACGTGTAAAACCATAAAAATTTAAAATTTCAAAATATTTTTATGATATGGATTATTTTTAAATAAACTGAGGAAAGCTTAGTTATTTCAACTGTCAGTTAAACCAGTTAAGGGGATTCGATACCGTGGTTTTCTGTTTTTGTCTAACACACACGCGACATAGTATTTTAGACGTATTTTTTGCCAAACATACCAATTGATCTAATGAAGCGATATGAAATCTGAAAACAGATTTGAATTTGTCGTCAAGCCTACTTGTAATCGGCTTTCCCACATTTTTGATATTATCCCCCAAATTTTTAAAAATGTCATATTCAAAAAGAGAGAAGTTAAAATCAAAAATATGGGAAAATCGATTTCAAGTAACTAGACTTGATGACGAATTCAAATCATGGTATCGAATCCCCAAGTTCATAAGTTGATTAGAAAATGAACTAACTAGTTAATGCCCACCTTTGAATATATCTTATGTCCTTATGAACGACTAATCTTAGTAATTGAAAAATAATAAAGCTTTATCACTGATGCTATTACTTTACCACTATACTATTCTAGAATAGTTGTTTATTATTTGTATAGTTTAATTTTTGGTAGTTATCATATTGGACAACTAAAAATTCAAGAGAATAAAAAGAATATTTTATCCGTAGTGCTTAGAAAAAGAAACACATTAAACACATTATTAATATACAACCCTTATATTATGTACCTCCATCCTCAATTGACTCAGAATCTAAAAAATACACGATTCATTAAAATTATTATAATATCTTAGTCGTTTACCAAGATTTATCTTCTCATATATATCATCACAACGTACTTAGATAACTGAATGAATTACATTAGTAATTCACTAGGCTTTAGAATGTTTTATTGGAAATTATTACCTAGTAATATAATATTATATAGGTAATAGGTATGTCGATGGATGTTTTGTTTGATGATGCTTGTATTACGAAATATTATTCGACAGTAGTTTCTATGAGATTAATATTTTACAATAATTATTATTATTAGGTAGGTACCAAATACCTATATAATTTATATTTTTAATTAATTTAGCTTATGATTTTCAATACCTACAACCAGTGTTGAGCCGAGATAAATATAATTTTATCTAGATAAAGATAAAGATAAATTATCGGATAATTTTTTTTATATTATTTTATGGCACTCTCCGTAAGCTCGTAGCAATAATATAGAATAACTTAATAGTATGTTATCGAAAATGTCGATGGTTATTAGTAAATACTACCTACTTAATAAATTACTTAATTGTCTACCTATATTCTGCAATAAATGAAATCCTTTTAACAAATTAAATTATCTGGATAAATGCATCTAGATAACGGTGATTTTTATCTTAGATAACTGTGTAAACTAATATTTTCTATTTATCTAAAATAAGATAAAAGAATATTTATCTAGATAAACTCAACACTGCCTACAACATAGGTATATTGTTGTTACCTACAGTCATATTATTTTAAGGTTATACTGCAGTCTGCAGGTTCAATACAGTTATTTTTTATTTATTATTATTTCTTACTTAGGTAATGACTGATCTTTGCCATTTCTTATCACAGATTTAAAAATTGACATTGTTTATAAATAAGTCAGGTTTTGGAATATACTAGAAGTAAAAGAACGACGGCGAACAATGGTTTGTTATTTTATTTACGTTCTGATTCAATTACTTGTAAGCAAATTGAAGGTCGATTTGACTAACATTCAATATGTTATTGGATTTATTCGGCATTTCAATTCTTACTATTGATATGTAAATAAGCATAAATAACGGACTTACTGGCCGATAAAAAAATTGACTTCCTGTTTGAAAACAAAAAATAAAGCGTAGAATCCCTTGCCAATATTGTGTAGGGTGACATAATGTCCCCTCGGTTCTTATTCCATATATCCCCGTTTTATTCTGGTCTTTCTTTCCGAAGAGTTTTGACATTTCGTTTTAAAATATATTGTCGATGAATACGTCATATTAAATAAGTAAATGCACCTATATTTATAGTATATAAATAATAAATATATTTATTTTATTTTACAACCAAAACAATAATCTATTAATACATTATAATTCTTATATTATGAAAAGTATTTTTAATTACTGTTGATGGCTGAGGCCTTTAAGCAATGATTTTGGTGGGAACAGGGAGTTCTGAACTAAATACCTACGCTGTAAAAACACTTATAAACGACATGTTAACTAGAAAAGAAATTTTTATAATAGAGAATTAATTAATAATTAATAAAACAAATATAACTATATATTATGACAAAATATAGTAGACCTAATTGATAAAAATAATATAATGCTTAAATAGGAGGTACGTACTAATTATTGGACGTTAAAGAAATAATTGCAAATATATTTTTTTAATTTCTAATTTTAATTTTATAATATTTCTTAAAGTTATAATATTGTAATGTAAATTATTGAATTATATACCTTTATTATTCAAATATTTTGCATTAGTCTGGTATTATGTTTGGTTATTTACCGATTCAAACTTGAGGTATTTCTTGTATTTTTTTTGATCATGGTAATCAAAACTTGCTTAATTTTTATGTACTTCTATAATTGCCAGTTTTCCGTATAATTGGACAATGGTTAAAATTTTAAGCAATATGAATAAATTATCTGTGGTACTTATTATTATTACTAATAATCTCTGCACTTACTATTTTCAGAGGTTCCAAAGCATTTTTATATGCAGACCTTCATACAATTAAACCATACATCAATGAAGGTTGATTCATAGCTAGGTATATCATTCTGATTATGTTGCCATCTAATATATAATTTCATAATTCTTTAAAAATTAATAAATATATATACTCATTTACGTGTTCTCGTTATTACTGATTAAATATGGGGAACCCATCTGAGGTGTTCATAAAATATTACGTCTAAATATTTAGTTGAAGGAATCCTATTAATAACTTTACAGTTTGGATTACAGTAATTTATATTATTTTTTCGATAACATTTATTAGAATGCAGTTTTAGAATAATATCTTTAGGAGAGTTATGTTTATATTATATTTATTTTTTTTATTATTATAGGACTACGAATATTTCGTTCAAGATGAAAAAACCTACCTATGTCATAGAAGTGTAATATTAAAATTGATGATATAATATTTATTTTTTTTTGTGGGGGGNGGTTGAGGCTTCGACAACTGAGGTCATTGGCCTGTGGAACTATGAGGGATGGTACTATAAGTTTTGAACACGTGTGTGTTTATTTTGGCAGATTTTTTTAAGTGGGCACTCTTAGGTATATCTGCCATGCCCGGGTAGGGGATGGCGGCATCTCTCTCCGGACACCGTGACTGTCCGAAGAAAAATGCCGCCCGTGGCCGAGTTCGAACCGGCGATGGTGCGCGTCGCAACCGATCGGCCACCCCTGTCCCCCTATATAATATTAAATTGGTAAATGGTACCTATCTATCGTATTTTGTAATACGTTTTTGAACGGATAAATGATAATTGATAATATTAGTTAGCGTGGACTTTTATAGGCAGTTTCTTATTTTGGTAACAATTTAAGTAAATAAATAATAAAAGGTAGGTAATATTATAAAATAAAGTATTAAGGCAGGCACAAAAATAATTTGTGAATTGTTTATTTATTACAATAATATATCAGTTGAAATGTTTAGTCTACTGTTATATCCATAAATAACATTAAGACAATTAATTTATAAATTGGCAACTGTTGCGCATTTACTATAGTCTATGAATCAAAACTACCTATACAATTAACAAGATTATGTTTAGGTCTGGTTCACTGCCATAAAACCATTATGAGGCCTATGAGTCACGTTAATTGAAAAAATATTGTTATAACTTGGACGTGTTATCTTGATGGTTGGGTGAGATCACTAGTTGACACGCAAGGAAAACAAAATCCAACCAACATTTTTATTTGACACGCTGGTACAAAAAGGTTCGCCATCCCTGGACTATACTATAGGTATATTTTACTTAAAATATATTGTCATCAATCATTAACAGTTAAAAAAAATATTCATAATGCATTATATAAAAAATATTTCCTTACAATGATTTCATATAATTGTATCTGAGCGCCATTTGAATCCACGTTAATAATAAATTGTGGTTATAGGTATTAGGACCATTTATATTATTTTTAGAGTAAAAGTTAGTTACTGAATTTAATCTATAACATGTAAGATGTAACTATGTCGTTTAAACTATAAAGTTATATATTTGTACAATTTAAATTAATTGAAATGATTTGACATTACAAAAATAATATGTTATGTGCTCCTTGTTAGGCTTATTATTATTTCTACTCCAACTAAAGATGTATGGTATTTATTTAGAACAATTTGATTGCATCTCAGCAGTACCAACATCATTTCATTGTAAATATATAACTAATATAGGTCTATATTATATATATTATAGTTTGTTATCATTTACATACATTTATTTTAATGGTAGGTACATTTTGTAATACATAATAAATATATCTCACTGTTCTAAATGGTTTTTGATTATTATTTTTTTGAGGTGGTAGAATAGTAGAGATTTTCAGAAATTCGAACCGACCGACAACTATGACAGAAGTTTTTGCGGTATGACGAATTGTATGCGGAAGTATTGTTTGGTGAATTCGCGTTATTTTTTTAGTGCAAAAGGGTGGAAGTGCGCGAGCACCACTTGGACCGGAAAAGAGGGTACACAGAGCAGTAAAGTTATGACTTAGTTTTAGTATTGCATTCCACTGTACAGAGGGGAATTTTATTGACCGTACAAACGAAAAGCTCGTATTTTCGGAGTGGCTTGTAAATTGATATTCCATTTCAGCTCAAGTTTATATAGTAAGCACCACTTAACTACAATATTATATTATATATATAATATATCGTATGTACACATATTGATATTACGTATGACGTTTTTAAAATTATTATATATAATATATATTTATTTTTTGAAAATAAACTTAACGATCAGCTGTATTCAGGGGCGGACTGAGCCGCCGGGATACCGGGAACTTTCCCGCTGAGCCGCTGCTCAAAAATATTTTGTTATTATTATTTATTTATAATAAAATCAGTAATTATAAATATTTTGTATTTTCATATTATAACGATTGAGTGTGAAAAATTGTTTATAATATATTTGGTGTTTAAGATTTTAGATTTCGGTTAAGCTGATTGACCAGCCCTTCGGCATCAATGCATAATCAGAAATTATTATTTATAGCTAGGGTGTGAGTTTAAAAATAATTTGCATTTTTTCTAAATTTTCTTAAACATTGCTTTCCAATCCAAAAATCCGAAAATCCAACTTCATACATGTATGAAGAGGAGAATCTATATAATTAAAAAAAATGTTCGAGACCCACCAAAAATTGACCCATACTTTGAGAAACGATGATATAGATAGTAATATAATTTATATAGATAGGTTAGGTACCTTAACTAAGATAAATGATTATTACATTATACCTAAATACTTTTATTACAATAATAGTGTCCTATTATAGTTTATAGAAAAACTTTTCGGTAAAAATATGTCATCAATGATGACATCGGTTCTGGAAACGGTTCTTGGAGAAAATCTATGAACCAGAACCGGAACCCATATTTTACCATGCTTAGAACCAGAATTAGAACCGGAACCCCATTTTAATAAACTATAAGATTTCCGGTTCTTTTAGGTTCTTATCGGTTCTAAGAATAAGTCCTGTATTTCAAATAACTGAAAATTTTATTTTAATTGGAATTTGTTGTAATCAAATAATTATTTTTCATAGAAATATTTTTGTTTTATACATAGTAGTATTATGTGGTATTTTTTTATTTTTTTTTATTTTACACAATGACATATACAATCTGTACAATTATGCACAATTAGCATATTTGATAAGGGTTTCGATAATACGTGAGTATACGTGAGTAAGAAGCCACCCACTAATGGCACTTGACAAATGTGGTATTTTAAATGTTTAACTCGAAATAATCGTATTATAGGTACAACCGACACTGATTATTTTACACACACATGCAGGGGCGTATTTATGGGGATGGCTGATCCTACCTATCACCTATGAGAGATGTGTGAAATTAGTGTTTAACAATAGTAATTAATTAACAACTGTTACAACTATTTATCACATTTAATCATAATACGGTATTCTACTATTATGTACCTATAGGTATTTATATGTTTAGGTATACCTGCGTATAGTGTATTTATATAATAATTGTATTATAATTGTTTTTATATATCTACGTCTTATAAGTTATAATCAGAAAAATGTTAAAATTTCATATTTCAAGAGACGACAAAACTTATAAATGTATTGTATAGAGAACTAAATATTTTGACGGATACTTTTTTTGATATCTTATTGTGTACCTACGTATCATATATGCGACAAAACCTTTAATTTGATTGACAAAAAAAATAAAACAAATGATGTACTTTAGGAACAGAAATAAACATATTTTTCAAATAGTGGCATAGTGGTCCCTTGTTCTTATAAGTGTTTACTATACATAAATCGGTAGTGTGTGCCGCGCACAGTTATTATTGCCATCAAACAATCATATTATTATAAAATATATAGAAGTGAATGGTGTGTACACACGCACGATGATAACATAATATCATATAAGCTAGATTTTTGCGGTAAAACGGGGTGCCGGATTAAAATATACTCCCGACGGCTGGAAAATTAAATATTTGGATTCGACAGATACTTGAGTCTCGAACAGTCATCTGTAGACAAACGCGCGGTTTGTGTGCACCAGACAAATAGGGGTCACAAATTGTGGTAAACAATTCAAAACGGTAGCGAAGGGTTTCCACCCGCCGCCGTCCCACGCACTGCACATAATACGTACATGATGCATACAATATGGAACCCGATGCCTTAAACGCCACGCAGGCTCCAATATGACGTATTAATATTATAACATCTCTGCGGCGACTATATTGACGTGCGTGGCTATAAAGTAGGGGTGTATTAGTCCTCCGATATAATATATATAAATCAGAAAAATGAGACACTATTATGCTATATAATATTCGATCGAAAACATTGACGGGGACATTAATATTATAAGAATATAAAATTACAACGTTTCCCCATATTTGCGCGCTCGATATTGTGTTACCGTGCAGCGCGTTAATATAATATGACGTGTTTGTATAAATAAAATATTTTATATATTATTTTGTCTATGCCCATCATGGCATAATATTTTACCTATCACACGACGGACATAATAGTCGACGTGTATTCGGGTGATTTGATTTTACAAAGCTTGCCTATATAATATATAAATATGTTTCAAATAATATTATAATGTTAGGTCTGTTCTGTTTCACTCTCGATCACAGTCTGTACGTCATGTCACACACGTGTCTATTTTATAACGTTCTTCGAATATATACGAATTGTACTAAAGTTACTTAACCGTTTCACACTGTCTTTATTTTATACCATATATGAACAGATTTAATATTTTTAACTGTATTGCATCAACAACTTCCACAACTACCGCGGCTTCACTGTGGCTCTCAAAACCTATTTTTTTTTGCCGTACGTTTAGTGTACATAGGTATAGTTGAGTGAGTTCTCTGTTAATAAACACATTGAATAATTAGTACTACAGACGAGGCCACCTGTTGCTTTCAACCGCTCTATATTAATTTATCGAATTTTAAAATATGCCACACATGCAAACAGACAAACTACGTCTAATACCAAAACCACTCTTTGGCAGTTTAGCGATTGGTAACGTGGTACCTATCTGGAAAATTAAAGTAAAATCCATCCACCAAAAAAACAGCTGTCATTGGCCAGCAGATAACTCACCTACTTTCTATAGTGGACCTAAGACCCATAATAAATCTTCTCCGTTCCAATGCTTACCACAGTACTATAGTAAAACGTCTATCCAAATATGACAAAGTATCAGATCCAAAGTAGATCCTTCGTTGGCTCGTTATATTTTTATGCAATATAAATGATTTAAGAAATGACACTAATGAGAATTAATAGCTGTCTTAGGTATGAAAAAAATAATATACATTGTTCTCGAGTTAAACTTCCAATAAAGTAATAGCCTCAAAACAAGTTCGTGGACTTCCTCAGGCTTACTCGAGAAGTTCTGTTTGGGAAACTCTGGTCTAGAGTATAATAATATATATGGTGCCCGTTTATCTGCATAAACGGTACACACAATCGAATGGCTCGAGGGTGGTTTAAAGAATGTCATAGAAAAATATAATAATATAAACTTATTCCTAATTCGTAGATGCCTTTGCCCTATAATAGTGTCTCCTTGACGGCGTATTTACAGACATTTCCGTACGATAACACCTAACGGATTCGTAGCGTAGGTATAGGATTAGTCGTAATAAACAACAAAATATTTAAGTTGAAACAATAAATTGACCAGTCCCCCGGTCGTCGCGCAGACGTCTTCGTAAAAAAGAAAAACAATCTGGATTCGGCCTTAGAAAGTGTTGAGTGAAACGATATACATATATTATATATTATATAGATAGACAATATTATTATACCCACGTTATTTATATAATACGCATGAACACCGCGGGTATATAATATATATTCGATGATATTGATGTAATAATGCGACGGAACGGGAGGAAAATAAAAATAAACAGTTTCGGGCCAGTCGCAAAAAAAAGCGCCGAGTGTTTGTACACTGATAGTGCTGCGAAAACGTCATCGCGATTTTTTTTTTTTTTTAAACCGTGTTATCTGCTCGAAGTTTCTCTGACGTTTTTAATCGGATTAAAAAAAGAAATAATAATAATAAAAATAATACTAAAAAATAACGCCACCTCTCCCTACGTCGTACTCATCCCCGTCCTCGGCACCAACAGCAATATTATCAGTTAATAGTATGCAAAACATTCGCACCAAAATCGGTCCCCCGTGACGTGTACGTTTATATCTATATATATATACATATTCAGTATTCTCACACACACTCACTGCGTCAGTAGGGTGCTGGCTTCTGAACCGTCCGGCGGCGTTAACGGTTATTAAATTCGAAACCAAATACGGCGGCTGAGTAGACGTAATAATAATAATAATAATATACATATATTATAATATATATATATATATATATATATGCGGGTACAACATTTACACACACGCACGAGCGGAGAGATTCGCGAACGCCGAGGGGGTAGAAAGGAGACGTCGCCACCACCGTCGTCGGGGGGATTATAATATATTATTATCATTATTATTATTATAATATAATCGTAATGAAATCACGAGACGCGCGGCAGCAATATGGTTTCTGGAATTGATGGACTCTGGGCGATACACGGGTATTAAAAAAAAATAAAAAGTCCCCGAGAGAGAAGGGTGCGTGCGCGAGAGAGACTTTCCTCGACTCTCTCTCACTCTCTGTATATATATATTTATTAGGATCGGTGATCGAGGGTAGCTTTTATATATACATATATATATATAATATATTATATACGCGTACATATAGACGCCCGCCGCCGTCGTTCGGGTGGTGTTATGCCAACACGATATTTCCCTCGGCGGCACGGTGTGTACATTATGTATATACGACGCGACTTACACGCGTACTTTTGTATAATATTCGAACGCGAGGGGTGCGGACGGGCGTCAGAGGTGGGGAGGTGTGTGGGTACTTTAAAAAAAAATAAAAAAATATTTAAAACGTTCCCCTGGGCTGGCCGTGATGTACGGCGACAACTACCCCACTGCGGCGTGCAGTAGCGTTTCGAACACCACACCGTTTTCTAACCCCTCGGTAGAAGGGAGGGGTGCACGTGGCTTTTACTTGGCGTCGCTTTTTACCCTGCGACCGCGGCTGGTGACACGTACCACGGGCGACATTAATCTTGTACAAGAGTGTTGTAGTCGTCGACGTCACGGCGGTGCAGGCGGCGACGCCGTCGTCGGCCGCCGCTTTCGGTGCAGCCAAACCGCCGCCGCACCCCCTTCAATTATCAGACCACCGCCGTCACGCACAACCTGGCCCCTCTGATGGCTCATCGAGGCAAACAGTTCGCACGTCAAAACGTTTAGTTTTTCGTATTATTTTTCACGATTTCGAAACCGTTTTACGTACGATATTTTAAAAACACGTACGTACTATAATAATAAAACATCAAGACGGCGTGATGCCCGCATGTGTTGTATGTTCGTCTTACAAGTGCGCAACATAGCAAATTATACTCGAAGCAGAACACGTGTACAAGCTCTCCGTTAGCTTAGAAATTAGAGTGAATTGACCTCTTACAAAATCTAAAGGTAAGATTATTATCCCGACAACCTGGTGGGCTTTTTATTATGTTTCAATTGTAAAGCGAGCTATGAGTATTTTAAAATTTTAAATTGTTTGTACGTTTTAAAGTACTCATAACTCGCTTAAAAATTAAAATATAATAAAAAGCTCATGAGGTTGTCTAGATAGTAATTTTACTTTTAGACTTTATAAGAGGTCAATGTACCCTAGTTTTTAAGCTAACGGAGCTACGAGTGTTCTGCTTTGCTTATAATTTGCTATGTTATGCACTTGTAAGACTGAGACAAAACATGCGGGTATCACGTCCTCTTAAGTATAATATTATACCAAAAGGTTGCTCTAGGGAACTTTCGTGTTCTCAAACATTTATTTGTACATTAATTGTTAAGGTTATTAAATCTAGGGAACCGTAAAATGTTTTTTTTTTTTGTATTTTCATGTTGAACCCGCAGAATCATAACTTATGAACATTTTTAAATTGTAGACTTTTCGTAAATCGTATAATGCTCATAACTAGGTTTAATATTAAAAAATCAAGAATACCTCTAGATGTTCTCTAGATAATATTATTTTTGACTTTAAATTTGATAATAGGTGGATTCACTCTATAATATTAAGTTACATATTCGGTGGGTGGCCGAGGGTGAGAGGCATTGTCAAATCGGTTTTCCACACATAGGTACATTCCGGCGGACCAGACAATTGCTTCTGACCATCTCCGAAGTTGGAGATAATTGTTCGTGCCAATATGTGAGCAGAGTTCTTCATCGTATCTCCTGCAATCAAACGGCAGTGTGGAGTCATGTAAAAATAATAATAGTCGCAATTGCGATAGGAATAGGTATATTATATTTGTGGTATGGTTTACCCGTGGCTTCTGAACAAACAAACAATATGGCTATTATTATGTTTTATACATACAGTTTTATATTTGATTAAAAACTAATATACCTATATATATATATATATTATTACTATTATTTGTTGAAATCAAATATTATTATCAACGTTGCGAAAATATGTTTGTCACTTACCTGGCTGTTCTGCTGAGAACGGGAAACCAGACATAGGAACACAACGCATGAAAGATATAACTTACTGCAAGTTGAAGACACCTGCTAGTCCACACAGATGACGTTGTATCGTGTTTAACGGCAAACTTAATACTTTAACGTCCTGAAATATCACTTAAGTCAGCCCGTGGTGGGTCTTACTATGAGGCAATAAGCACGGACGTTATATCTCTAACCTAAATCTCAGAAGTCACAAATGTGGTGCTTATTGGAAATCATGATGAACCTCGCACTACTTAACGGGTTAATACAGAGTAAAATCATAAATAAATGCGTCTTGCGTTCAACTGACAAATATTAGAACACTATAATATTTTAACTAAATATGAATACCTACTTAATTAAGAACTGTATATTAGAACTGACACTAAACTCATGATTACATACAAATACTTATACACAACATAATGTAACATAAAAATAAATGTTAAAAGTTTGACCTGTATTATTTATTATCCTGATGAATGTAATTAAATAAGAATAAAAAATACTGTGTTGGATATAAAATATTTTACAATTTAGCTAGATATAAATACTATAGATCGTTACATAACGATAATTAATAGTAAAAAGTGTTTAACTCTAGTAGGTACCTACAAGTTCAAAATAGTACCTAGGTAGTAGGTAGATAAGTGGTATATCTAGGTATACCTAGATATCGGTTGTCTAATATGGTCTAATGTCTAAACATTGAATATAATATATAGTTTCACATGAAATGTAAACAAATATACTGTGTAAATAAAAAATATATTGTAAGTTATGTTTTATACTTTACAATAAATTATAATAGGACATCAAGCATTCAAACATAATATATGAAAATGTCAAATTTCATTTTTAACAAGTAAATTTTTTATTTTTTTACCTTGAATAGTAGGTAGGTAATTTTAACATGAGTTATTATTAGTTTTTGAAGATAAAAAAATTAGTGGGCCTCAAAGATTTTTTTTACAAAATTGGTGGTCCGCACAACTTAGAAGATTGGGAACCGCTTTTATTTATATAGGTACAACCTAATATAATATTCTCACTACTATAGTATGATACCGACAATCTACATAAATAATATTTTATATGGTTTTTTAAATATCATTTTTTTTTTTAATAGGTATCGTTAGTCTGATAAGTAATAAAAAATAATTAGGTACTTATGTACTTTTTAAATTTAAAATGTTTATTACGACTGGATCAACTATTAACTTTACAAAAATAAAGGTATTTAAAAAATAACCTACATGACTTAATAATAAATGTTTTTACAATCTAAAGTTTTCTTAAAACCAGATATGCAACCAGATATTGGCCATTTTTAATTTTTCAGAAAAATTTATATCAAGTTAAGAATTGTTTGTATTAAAAAATAAAAATATTTTACTATACTATATATGTAGCTCAACTGCTTAAGCGTATGAGAATTATATTTAGAAAAAAAATTAAAATATATTGAATAAAACAAAAGTTGCTTCATATGTCACGTTTTCCTGTTACACTCTGTATACTAGGATGTAACAGGAACACAGATGAAATAACTTAATAATTAATATGTTCTAATCAATATATTTCAATTTTTTTTTTCATACATAATTTATAGTTTCTTACGCTACACATATGATATAAAAAAAATTATTTTATTTTCTAATACTGAAAATAAAAATTGTATGAATTCTGTACGCTCGATTATGTGGTTGTAAATTAATAAATAAATGTATACAACCTTCTCTGACACACAAGACAAGCAACATTGCAAATAATTAGTGTTCAGAAGTATCAATCTTGTGTTGCAGGCTTAGTAACGGAGTGAGTTAAACTTTATGTTAGGATTATTTGCCGTGTTTGTACGTTAGATTTTTATCAATATTTCAATTTCCCGCAATATTATATGCACATTTTTAAACTGTATAGTAGGTATATGTATACGTTCATAAAAAATTTAAATATCATAACGATTACAATATAAGTATAAGATAACAAATAATGTTTTTGATTTTAAGTTTAACAATAATAATTCAATTCACTCTAAATATTATATTTAAGCTGTAACAACACAAGATTGGTTAAAATAATCGTTATTAATGTGCCATGTTTTACGTGATACATGGAGAGAAAACAATTAATATATATATAGAGCACTGACAACCTCTTAATAGATATGTAATTACACCTACTTATGTCAAATAATTTAAATCAGATATGATATGCCTAAGGTAGGCGACGATGTTACCTTGCAGAAGTTCAACCACCAAATCATACTTTATCTGTGCAACAGCGTGATCTTTTTTTCAATAACATAATATATTATATACAATACTAGTTATTTGCTTCTAAACATTTGGTTTTTTAATTTGCTTATATAAAATGATTGGATGGTGCTATTGAAAAAAAGAGCACGCTGTAGCACAGATAAAGTTCTTCTTTAAGTGCTGTGAAAATTTGGTAGTTCTACAACAAATATGGTACGAGAAAAGTTGTCCCTCGCAAAAGAGTTTTTGCTATGTTGTACATTTGTAAGACGGAGACAACACATGCGGGTGTGGCGTCCTCTTAATAAAAATATATTTGTTTTTGTTCTTAAATAGGTCGGTGTTCTTATTTCTTAGTTTTTACTTCCTAAAAACTTCCCATTTCAATTTTATCTTAAATACCTACTTTTTTCCAGACATATTATACAAAATATTTTAAACGCAAATTGAATACTTTTAAATGATCCATCACTTTTTTAGTAAAATTAAACAAGTCTATCTTTTTACAAGATTGTGTAGCTAGGTAAACTTTTTATAATGTTTAAAACCAAACCTACTTAAATCACGTTCAAAGCTGTCAGAGACAGCTATTCACTATGTGGCAATATTTAATGTAGGTAATTTCTAGTTACCCGGGGAAGAGGGCAATAACTAATAAGTCGTGAGAAAAAATCAAATAATGTCAACGATCAAAAATTGCTTTAAAGCAAAAACAATCAAGCCTCATAGGACTGTCGGCTTTTGATAACTTTTATCTAAAAGATGAAAACTTTATCCAGCTGGTCACATTCTTATAACTTTCTTATTTTTTGATTACTGAATTATAAATAGCGCTTGAAAAATATATTTCTAGGTATCTACCTACCTACTTATATATCATATTTTTATACTCAAAGATATGTAATATAATATTATAAACATATATTACAACTTTTGCAAATAGTGTTTTCAAATCGAAAAACAAATCAGAATTGCATAAAGTTTCCATATTTAAAAACACTATTTTCAGAAGGTATTATAGGCATATAGGTACCTAGAAATATAATATTTTTCAAGCGCTATTTTAAAATTCGGTGATCAAAAAATAAGAAAAAATAAGAATGTGACCAGCTGAATAAAGTTTTCACCTTTCGGATAAAACTTATCCAAAGCCTAAGACTGTTTCCCCTAGGCGTTTACCGTGGGACAAGTTCGTGTCGTGCTAAAAACGAGTAGGTGCCGACACCTTTAAGTAATATTTTAATCTGACAGTAAGTATAGTGGTTGACCAAGGAAACACTAGATAGCGCCGCCCTGTTCGAAATACTTACAATTCAACGACCCGCTGCCACTATATTGTGAATATTACATTAAATAACTGTAACCACAGTCCGTAATATTATTATAGTAATCTAATTTGTTTATTAGAAACATTTTATTACAATGTTTACTGAATAAGCTTTCCATAAACTTGAGGGTTCTATATTTCGTTAAGCTATTTATTTGTGTTAACGAATAATAAGCACCCTCGTTTTGTTGACGTTGATTGTAGGTACTCAACAGTCTGCTGTTAAAATTATAATATAAGAATAAGTTTAACTACCTATCTATATACTGTATAATAGTATGGAACAGGGACGAGTTTTTTTTTTTTTTTGTCAACAGTTTTGATTATTTTTTGTCGATTTATCTGAAGCGAAGCAGCCGCCTTAAGTCTGTATAGAATTTGTTATTTCAAATTATTCATAAACCAAATATTGAAAGTAAGTGTATAAAAAATAGGTATAGATCATATTTTTAATAGTAATAAGTACTTATTAAAACAATATTTGCAAATGCTTATCGATAGTTGCAGAGTAACCTTGGTATCCCAAATAAATCTTGTAGGTATACTAATAATAAATATAAAAAGAAAATTTATCGAAATTTATCGCTAATGTATACTAAGTCCACCAACATCCACAGCACAGTATTTTGGTATATATAATATATTATATTACAGATGTACACAATTTAAATTATGAAAATTACGAATTTTACCATTAGGTAATTATAAATTAATAATAAAAAAATTTATAAATTTATTACATAGGTAGTACCGAAAACAGTTTTCTTTTCATTTTCTGCAACACTTCTGCCGATTTCATATTTTGTTGAGCTCTAATCGCATTCATTTATTTCGGTTAAGATGAATTAATGGTATTTATTCGATGATTTTAATATTCGGTTATTTTTTCCATAGTCAATAAATCATTGTTTCTGCGAAAGAAGCTATGGGCCGGTCTTGCTGCAGACCATGACAACTGTTACGAGCACAATATGATATAATCCAGAGTGGGCCACGGGAATATGGACACAATTAGACGGGTTTTTTTCCACTTTGAATGTGAGTAGGAATGTCTAGACAAGCTCGTTCGATCCGTCAGATAATGCAATTTCGTTATTGTCACTATGGAGCAGTCTAGTGTCGTTAACCGTGTGTTTGCGTACGACGCGTTTGTGAAAAAAATTGAATCTGTAGCTAAGGCGCAGCGCTCATTCTGACTTCACTTCAGTTTCGGACGTGGCGGTGCTGTTCTCAATGGGAAAACAATTATGAGGTGGGTAGATAGTTTTCGAACGGGGACATTTAATAAAAAAAAAACCAAATAGTCCCAAACGCATTGAAACAACTTCCGAGAGGGTAAGTCTGAATGCGCACTGCACCTTGACTACCGATTCATTGTTTTTCACAAAAACGTCGTGCGCCACCACACGGTGAACGACACTCCACTGCTCCGTATTAACGAAATGGCATTATCTGACGGATCGAACTACCTTATCTAGACCTTCCTGCTCACATTCAACGTCGAGAAAAACCCGTCTATTTTTGTCCCTATTCCCGTGGCCCACCCTGTATATATAGTATAGAGTATAGTATACTAGGTACCCTCTTAACTGTAGAACACTGAATTAAATGTAAATTAGATTTTTTCTGTATATCCCACAACATTGCTTCCCAAACACAAAATTCAATTCGCATACATCAAAGAACTTAAAGATGAAATTTTTTTGCATTTATTTTATTTTTCGAGCATGTTATAGGATTTATAAGGCTTTTTTTTGTATATTTTGAAGTACGTTATTCGTATGTTTTAAAAGAATGAAAAAATTGGATGAAAATGTACTGTAAACTGTTCCACTAAAAAGAAAAATATTAAATAAGTACCTATTGTTTTATTTTACTTTGTCATATATTACGTTTGAGTATAGGTATATAATTTATTATAATATGTCTAATCGTGAAGAAAATTTGGTTTGTCAGACCGTTGTGATGGTGTTGTGCAGCAGCCACCGCCTTTGCCTGGTACTTACATGGGTAAAAACATAATACCTAATAAATATAATATTACATAACAAAGTAAAATAAAATAGTAGGTATTCATAGAAATTCCGTTTTATTTAAGACTTACATCAATCGTGTTACCTCCGAACTGCGTAGGTGCATTTAAATAATACAAATATTATAGTTTTCTTTAAATGTAATTAATTGAATGCAAAATGAATTTTTAAGATTATTTTTTTTTATAGTATAGATTCACTATTCTCTTACTTTTCAAAGAAACGAACATTTTTTTTAATGCGTATGTATTCCAGATTTTTGTTTTTGAGGATATTTAAATCCACGGACTGGTTACTAATAATAACTAATGATTGTGTTGTATAATTATATACATTATCAATTGTATTATTGTACGATATCTTATAGTCAACCGAAGACATTTTGACCGTTTTATCGCCGCCGGTCGTCTGCCAAGTTTTTTTTTGCGCACACAATATTATATATTATTATTATGTGTATTACATATAGAGTCGTATTTATGTTTATAGAATATGTTTTATTTTTGTATACGGGATCTCTCTTTTTTTGGGGGTAATCGAACGGGAAAAAATGTGTTTTCGAAGAGAAAAAAATATGCAACGGGGTTTTTAAATATAACTATATATAATATCATATCGCGGGCGCATTAGACAATGAAGAAACACCCCCGGTCGCGGCGCGAGGAGTCGACGTTGATGGGACGTGCGGCTGCACAGGGGGAGGGGTCTGTTGCAATGGCCGGAAATTCAAGTTCCGCGAGCGGCTGCGGCGGTGGCGACGGTGAGGGGGTTCGGCTCCGGTGCTGCCAAGGGCTACATCCGCTTCCGGCTCACCCGCATTCGGGACGGACTTGAACGGACGCGCGATGGAAAAGGGCTGAGGAGGGGTCGAGGGGGTGTACGCGCGGGGTGGCGATGGTGAAGTCGTATTCGCGGCGAGGTTGAAGCGGGCGTGCTGGCGGTAGGGGAGGGTGGAGACCGTCATTAGACCGAGAGAACTGAGTAAAAGAGAAAGCAGCAAAAAAAAAAAAAAAAAATGAGAGAAGAGAAGAGAATTTTGCAGCAGAGCTCAACAGGGTGGTATTGACGTTTCTTATAATATATTTTCATTTTGGTCCGTACACACTGATTTTAAATATATAGCTTAAGTGCACGTGTGTGTGTGTGTAGTAATAATAATAATAATACGCTTAAGTAACGAACCCGTGGCTAAGGGCCCTTAAAGTACGTAGTCACTGAAAAAAAAAATCTCATACCTATGAAATATAATATATTTATGTAATAATATGTAGGTACCAATACATACATTATCGAACTACCTTTGTTAATATATGGAATAAGCATGATCTTCTGGTACAACCGAATGTTTATTTTAAATTAGGTATATTATGTAGGTACATATTTTATATACCTATACAACGTGACATACCAATTGGTAATATATTTAAGATTAAATAGGTGTTATTATTATCTATAAGACTAGGTTTATATATTTGCAGTTTCATCATAAAAAAATATTGTAAGTTCAATACCATTATAATATAGTGCATATCCTTACATGCAGTTAAATAAAATTTCATTTAACCTCAGTGTCGTCGATCGTGTGGACTGAACGAAATATTGAACAATTAAATGTTGCAATATATCTTCACACATTTATAATAATATTATGTTAAACCAGAATATATTATGATATAATAATAAATAATAATGGTATAGAAACAAAAGTTAAAATTGCAATAATTACATACCTACATTAATATTACGAATTTATATACGATATATAGGTACTATCACCAATCAGCTCCACCGCATAAATAGTCTTAATCAAAACTGTTGTTGTATACAAACAAATAATATTATGATCTACATAAATATTTAATAGCAGTGGTGGTTTTTTTTTTATTCAACGAAATCGGCTGGATGAGAAATACGGCCCTCTTGTATTGTTCCGGGGCACCGCCGTAGTTTCAAATTTACTTGCTCCGAATCTTCTGAAAGCTAAAAAAAAAAGGTAATAATAATAATAAAAAATAAATAAATACACCGCATATGATCCCTCTTCCTCTTGTGCGCACACAACTATAATATATATATATAAACATACATAACCCTCATAAAAGTCCCAACCTTCAATCTGTTGGGATCTTTGTCATAAATATATATATATATTATAAAGGGCTTGTGAACTAATATGACGGAGGGAACGGTGGCATGGGGTATTATATTATATAACCTGGTGGATATTATGTGCGACGTGTATTATATGATATATATACATAGGTACGCCGCGTATACGTGTCTGTGAGAGGGTATAGACCGCGATATATTATGGTTTTGAGAACGTTTCGCGGTGTTCGGGACATGAACTGTGTTGAGAAAACAAAATACATATATTATAATAGATGCCATGATGGTGTTATACATAGGTACAGAGAAAATGGTCACGTGTAATGAGTAATTGATTTTGTCCGTCGCACTTTATGTATGAGCGTGTACCACGGTGCAGGTATACACACATATAGGTCATAGGTATATACTGTATAGGTACTCACTTTGTTGTGGTGGAGCTTTCTATACAAATATACAGCGATATAGATATATATTTTACAGTATTGCACGTGCGATTTTTGACCGAAATCCTATTTACTTTGTGCCTACATAATATATGTACACATTAGCCTTATATTTTAAGCGATTATGGGCGTGTTTCTGCCATGAATAAGCTGTGATACGAAATTTTCACAAAAGACACCGCACACCATCACACACGCCGAAGGATGACCGCTATGTCATCTCATTTTTTCCAAACAACAAAATGCGTATTATTATTATTATTCGATATGTGTATAAAAAATATTTTTATTTTCATTATCGACGAAAACTAATCCCGTCCGGTGATTATTATACGTGGCGCGTGCTACCTATATATTATACAGTTTATATAGTTACCTATATACCTATACCTATTATAAAAATATAGCCTACACATACTTTACATACAATATAACTATTTTAGGTTATAGGAAAATAAATCATTAATTTATTTCGATAGACATTTTAACACGATATAGGTACCAGTGCGTACCACGATATACTTTGTAATTATTTTTTTTTTTTTAGGATACGAAAATATTATATATTATGTTGTGGTCGTTGTGGATTAATGTTCGATACTTCTAAAAGTTCACTATGGAAAATTAAATATATATTAGACCATATTGTACTAAACAAATTAAGATATTCAAACTTATTAAAAAATAATTGGAATCCAAAACAGCAATATATATATATATATATATGTATATATTGTAGGCACGCGTTTTGAAAAAGTATACATAGTAAAAATATTTATCTAAATTATTTTTAGAAATGTTGTTTTAGATGATTTAAAGACCATTAACAAAACAGCAATTTTTAAAAAGAAAAAGAAATTTAGAGTTTTTTTTATTTTTGAATGACAGCGTAGTTTTTTTATTTCATAATCCTAAGTAAAAGTGTTTACATTTGTAAAGAATCCCTGTGTAAAATATAATAATACGCACACAGTATATATAGCCTATACAATGTACATCTGATATAATATAATATTATGTTCCTATCCATATAAATAATTTTGTATTTACCGTCGGTGTCAAAGATCGTCAATTTCTTATAATAGAAAAAGAGTTGTACATTATGATTATTGTACTTTAATGTACACACCACACAAGTGCATTATATTATTATATTATATACAGGTATACAATACATATTATTATGTTGGAGTGTGTCTACCGTACGAAATTGGTCTACTTTGGGGGAAAACATCTCTATTCAACGAATGCATTTATATAACATAGGTACTATCAATGGACATGAACACAGAACAACATAAGTTTTATACACATAATATATATGTTATATGAATAAGTGAGGGACCTTTTGTATAAATACGCATAATATATAGTCTTTTGTCTGTAAATTCACTTGTTTTTTTTTGTTATTATTATTGTTGTTACGTGTAGTTATGATATTATAAACTATAATATATTATTGCACCTATCCATAAATAGTGTATTCATATTAAAACTATAAAATATATTAATTGATCTATATTATAATATTAATAGGTACTTAAGTAAAGACGTAAAGTTATAAATTGCACATAAAAATTTAAAATCAATAATTAACATTTAAATGGGCTTAAAAAATATT